>WNWK01056153.1:0-11081 GCA_009830355.1 Cherax destructor
CAGGACTCTCCTGCCCCAGTCAATCCCAACTCGTGCCTCCTTCACCAAATCTGCCCCATCCCCAACATGCAACACCTGTAATGGATCATCCAGTAATCCCTGAATCACTTCACCAGAGGCACATCCATGCCTTCCTCTATCACAGGTACTTCCTCAACATCCTTTTCATTCACCTCTCTCCAAAGTAGGCTCTGATGGGTGGCACGGTTCTGCCACACCCTCCACTATTTCACTCCAGCTCCTGGTCCTTGCTGCTGTCCCTCATCACCAGCCGTCCCTCATACTTTCCCTGTGGTTCTGTCGGATCTTGCGTCCGCGGTTCGTTGAGCACCTCTCCGCAAACAATCCGCTGCTACATGATCAAAATTCCCACATATCCTGCACGTCCTCCGTTGTCCTGCGTAAGTCACGTACACTTGCGTGAAACTCAGCCATAATGATGTAAGATGGAATGGGCCTCCGTAGACACATCTTTAAGGTGAAAGATCCTCAGGAAGACCCTCCATGGTCCCACACTCCACTTTCCTGCCGTTGCCAGATGTACTGTCCCATACTCGCTGAAGACACGTCCCACATCCATTTGATCTGCCTCAAAAGGCACATTCTTTACCTTTACCCATGTGTAGGTGCGCGACACATCCTTTAATCGCACCTGCAACGTCGCATTGACCGTGTAAACGTTGTCCTGATGTCGCTCTACCAATGTCTCATATGCTGCAGCCGTTAACAACTTCATGAAGATCCTGTTCATGCCATTTAGTGCCACTCCATACAGTTCCTCCATATCAATGTTGTATATATCTCGAAGAATAGTAGGTATTACTGTAGCCGCTACAGCAGGTTGAATTACTCCTGTAACCATGTCTATGCAGACGGTGTTGATGCGGCGTCTGCCCACCGCCGCCATGACAGTGAAAATAAAGTTGCTCACAGTCTCCACCAGGGGCCAGAGACCAGAGTAGCACACCCTTCTCTCACGAGAGCTGGGTGGCGAATGATAAAAAAATGAGTTATATCATCCGGTAATCTTCACTGTTGGATGATTCAATGTGCCGGATTATTCTCTATATTGGATTGATAAAGCAAGAGGTGTGCCAAACATGTTGACATTCAAGACACAAGTGATGCAGTGTTCCTCCATTCTTATATCCTTAAGTGATACAGTGTTCCTCCATTCTTATGTTCTTAAGTGATACAGTGTTCCTCCATTCTTATGTTCTTAAGTGATACAGTGTTCTCCATTCTTATGTTCTTAAGTGATACAGTGTTCCTCCATTCTTATGTTCTTAAGTGATACAGTGTTCCTCCATTTTTATGTCCTTAAGTGATACAGTATTCCTCCATTCTTATGTCCTTAAGTGATACAGTGTGTTACGAGACTCACCCTTACCCGACATTATATACTTGAGCATATTCCAGTAGAATATGTCTCTTTATCATTATTATGAAAATAAGCGTTATATTGGCAAATTGTATGTCTCCTGTACGTCTAGGTAGGGTTTTATGTGACGTATAGTTAACTATCCATCCGCTTGTTAACGGGTCAGGAATTCCCGCCTTACCACGTCATCGTACCCAATGAGGGGGCCACCGGCTACACCTCAGTGAGAGTATTCAGTAGTCAACGAATCAGCAAGCAGTGATCTGTCTGTGGTCAGTCAAACGTCATTCAGTTATCATCGCGTCAAAGTGATCGGTCAATGATCCGTCAGTGAGCATTCAGTCCTCAGTGAGACTTTCATGGAGGACGGTCCTCTTTCACTTTTCCTGAGAAGCTCCTTGGTTCCAGGATTTATTCTTCTGACCTTTGTGAGGTTCCTGTGTGAGCCTCCAGCACCTTGAGTGGTGTTTGTCTCAGTCGCGGCTCAAAGCAAGCAAGTGCGCTGTAGTGAGACGCTAATGTTCGTCTCTGTCGCGGCTCAGAGTAAGAGTGTGCGTTGTAGTTATGGAGACACGGGAGTTTGTCTCTAACACCACTCATAGCGAGTCTGAGTGTGGTGCAGTTGTAGAGACTTTGGAATGTGTCTAGTGGTGCTCGAAGTAAGAGTGCGTGTGTTGCTGTATTGCAGATGCTAGTTTCTCTAGATTTAGTAGAAGCAAGTTTAAGCGACAGTTTAAAGAGGACTGCGTGAATGTCCTTGGAAATATTCATTGGGAAACTTCTTTGTGAAAACATTCCTAGTCCATTTATTGCTCTGAAAAGTAGTTTCTAATTAAGAGTTGTGAATAATCTACGTTCTAGATACATTACGGTGATGGATTATTAAATAAGTGTTATGTTTTCCAACTCAGTGGGAAGGAGTCGGGTAAAGTGTTATGTTAGGTGATTAGAAAGTCTTGCGAATATAGCCATTTAGTGTGATAAATGAAAAAGATTGAATATTGCACACTTCATTAATAAGTGAACCTAGGTTAAACTTGTTTGTAAATACTGTTTCATGGTGACTCCATTTTAAATACTTTATACAAAACCTATGGATTATTAAGGAAGTTATTAAAAACCAGAAAGAAGTATTGTGATTATTTCGTTCCTATTGATTCCTTTTCATTTCTTTTATAACTAAGTTCTTGTTACTTTGTTACTGGCCTGGGCGGAACAAGCCCTAGAAAGGCCCAGGTTTGTAACAGTGTTCCCTCTTTAAGGGGGGGAGGGGCTCCTTGTCGCGGTAAAGAGGCTATCGGTCTAAGGAATTGGACCTGAGTCTTCTTCCTCAGACCGAACCTAATTACCCCCCTCTCCTTTCCCATTTTCCCTTTCCTCCTCATCCCTCCCTTATTTCCTTCCCATTTTTATCCTGGGAGCTTCTCTCCACAGGCATTCTAGTTCCTAGGTAGGGGAAAGGGTACCGTGGTCCAATCCCATTCCGTTGAGGTTCTTGGCAGTGGTGTAGTTTGCCGTGGAATCTGGATCACCTGGGGATGTCCCGATCCCTCTCCTGTCTCCCGGGGGGTGGCCTTGGGTATCTTTCGGGCGACGGGTGTATCTCTGGAGGCCGCCTTTCGGATTCCGGGGGTGGTGGCCGAAGGCGGTATGCTTTGTGGCGGATATCCGGCCGCCCTCTTTTGTCTGCAGAGGTGGCTTGGTGGATGAAGGTTGCTATCAGGGATTGCTGTTTTACTGGCATGAAGGGTAGGGTATGGCACGGGTTCCATGCAGCATCTGCACTACTTGTGGTGTTGAGGTCCTCTTGGGTGCAGAGGGATTTACGCCTCTATCATTCATCCTAGGAGCTATTCCTCCACGTTCCCCCCTTTTTTTTTTTTTTTTTTTTATTAAAAACAAAAAATAACCTAGCCATGGATGCCCTAATCTGTGAACCTACCCCTGGGTCCCTTGATACCGCACCTAGTTCTGACCCTACCTCGTTAATGGACAACTCTTCCGACAACCCTAATATCCCTGTACCTCTTGCTGGTGCCGGTTCGTCACCTGCTTCAGGTACCAGGGACCCAACTGGCCTTTTCGATACGTCTGACCTTCGCTATTCTGACCTTGATTCTGGCTTCTCCCTTAACGGTGCAGCAATTTTCGAATTGCCCGCCCGTCACACGTCCGACCACCCCCCCCGGTCCCGCGCACAAACGACCACGACCCTTACATGACGATTCGACACTTCCTTCTCGTTCGTCTCAAACGACTATCTCGTCGTGCACTCCCCTAAGACACTTCGTTTCACACTACTCTATGGACAAAATTTTTTACTCGATGACAGACTTCTCCTAATACCTATCATTCAGATCATAGTATCGGTAAAGCTCTGCCACACCATGTTTGTAAAGATATCTCATTTCACGCTCTAAAGAGCGGCACTCGCATTATCATTGTCCAGAATGCTGGCCAAGCTCGCGATCTTTCTCTTCTTACAACCATAGATACTGTTACTATTGACAAGCATCATTCCCTCAATTCTTGTTGTGGTTCTGTCATTTTACCCAACACCATTGTCCAACGGAATTTCCAGATATGTGGTGATGACATTTTAGAGCAGCTTGAGCTCCAAGAACTCCCTAGTCTTAAAGTTGACACTTTTGTTCTCCCTGCCAATAAGCGAAGACGTTATCCTTGCAATATAGCTCGTTTGACTGCCGAGAACTTCCACCTTCAGTCTACATTGCAGGTCAACGTTTACAAGTTTTAAAGGTGACCCCTACACCGCAGCAGTGTAGAAACTGCTGGTGTTTTGGTCACCCAGCGAAATATTGCAGGTCCATGGCCGAATGCCCAGTCTGTGGTGCTGACGACCATGCCAGTTCTTCTTCTACTCTACATCCCTCTTGCCGTAACTGTCATGAGCCACATCCATCGTATTCTCGCCGTTGTCAGATTTACCTGAATGAGTGGGAAATCCGTTGTCTCAAAGAGGCGGAAGGCTTCTCATATGCTATGGCCGTCTCTCATCTACGCCTTCAAGGGAGACTTCCCCATATTTCCTATTCTCGCTTTTGCTAAACGTCGGCCCGCTTCTGGGGTCCCAACTTCCACGGCTTCCTCTGTGGTCGCCTCATCCTCAGTCACCCCTGTCTCGAATCCTTTTGATGTTCTTGGCTCCAAGGCCCCTACCTCGGCTTCCCATACTATCCACTCCTTCCTCTACTCACTCGCACAGTTCTGAGTCTACACGTCCTCGTCCTTCACCTAAACCTCACCGCCCCCCTTCTCATAAGCCCAGCAAAAAATCCCTACTGCCAGGTTCTTCGCGCCGTCTAGTTCTGTAACATGTGGAGGTTCATCCTCCTCATACACTACCTTTATCCCCTGTCCCCTCCCAAGCCCCTTCGACAGTTTCCTCTTCTATCTCCTCGCCCTCTACTTTAGTAGTCTATAGACTCCCCAATAGTTGCTCACTCTTCTTCCATTTCTAATGTAGTCCCACATTCTGCATCTTTGACTTCCGAAACACTGGAAGCTATTGCAGAATATATTTCAGAGACTGGACCGATGACGCACTATTCCACCTGAGGTTCCTCATCTCTCTTCTTCGTCTCAACCCCCCTTCCCCCTTCCTTCACAACGTCCTCCTTCTCTGATTACAGGTCTTCTGCTGCCTCCACATGTGGACTTTTCTAACCCTAGTCCATAGATTCCTTTCACTTCCACTTATATCTTTCTCTCCATAAATCTTGGCTTATTTGCAGTGGAATATCCGAGGCCTCAGGGGTAACCGGGGTGAGCTTAAGGGGTTGCTCTCCCAGTTTTTCCCTGTTGGGGTCTGTTTGCAAGAACCCAAATTACAATCCGCTGTTATCCGGCTCTTTTTCAGGCTATGATTTGTTATATTCATCGGATCCTTTTTTCCGATGGAACCTTTAACGAAAGTGCTCTTCTTATACGCACTGGTGTTCCATATCGTCAGCTCTGTTCCTTCTTCCTTACATTACACAGCAGCCCGTATCCACTTGAATAAAGGGTATACACTGTTCTTTATATCTCTCCCCTTTGCGGGCATTGTCTATCCCAGATGTTGATTTTCTGGTTTCTTCCTTACAGCCACCCCTTCTATTACTTGACGATTTTAACACGCACCATTTTCTCTGGGGAGGGTCGCACTGTGACTCCCGTGGCATTCAGTTGGAGGCATTTCTTGCTTCTTCCCCACCATGTTTTAAATACGGGTACTCCTACCCATTTTGATCCTCGAACTCGTCCATCTCTCCATCTGCTCTTCCTCAACAGTCCTTTACTTCACTTGGTCTGTCCTCCCGGACTTACATGACAGCGATCATTTCCCAATCATCCTTAAGTCCCCTTTGTTTTCTCCACCTCATTGCCCACGCTGGCAATTTGACTGGGTGAAATGGGACCTTTACGCATATCTTACTGCCTTTAATGAGGTTCCTACCTTGTCCTCCATTGCTGAGGTTTTACATCTCTTTTCGTCCTCCATCTTCACAGCGGCTTCACATTCTATTCCCCAAACCTCGGGCAAGCCTCCTCAGAAGTGCGTGCCTTGGTGGTCTCCTGCTTGTGCTCGGGCAGTGCGTTTGAAACTCTTCCGTAAGGGCCGTTCTGCCATTGACCCCTTGCTGCGCTTGGATACATATATTCATAATGCCTTTGCGAATAACCTTGAGAAGGCTTATGACACAACTTGGAGATATAATATCTTGGCCCAGGCCCACTCCTTAGGCCTCCGAGGCAACCTACCATTATTTCTTAAGGCCTTCTTAACTGACAGACATTTCCGGGTCCAGGTTAGTAATGAACTCTCCCCGGAATTTGTCCAAGCTGAAGGTGTCCCCCAGGGATGTGTTCTGAGCACAACACTTTCTGCTTGCTATAAATAATCTGGCATCTATTCTCCCATCCAATATTTGGCCATCGCTCTGTGGATGACTTTTCTATAGCTTCTGACTGTCACCTCATTGCAGTTTCCCTCCAGCATGCTATCAACCGGGTTTCTGATTGGGCCACCACTCGCGGGTTTAAATTTTCTAGTGGCAAAACTCATCAAATTACGTTCACTAGACGTTCAGTGGTCTCTGATCATCCATTGTACCTATACGGCTTACGTATCCCAGAACGTGACAGTCAGGTTTCTCGGCCTCCTGTTTGACCACAGATTGTCCTGGAAACCTCACATTACCTCTCTTAAGGCGACTTGTCATCGCCGGCTGAACCTCCTTAAAACCCTCGCACATCTTTCATGGGGGGCTGATCGTAGAACTCTCCTTCGTCTACATTCGGCCCTAATTCTATCGAAACTCGATTATGGTGACCAGATATATTCGGCAGCCTCTCCTGCCTCTCTTTCCAGCCTTAATCCCATCCATCACCAGGGATTACGCTTATGCCTTGGTGCTTTTCGTTCTTCCCCGGTTGAGAGTCTCTATGTAGAAGCGAACATTCCATCCTTGTCCAATCGTCGCGATGCACATTGCATTCGCTATTATGTTCGCTCTCATGACCTCCGCAATCCTTCCATGTATAGGATTGTCACAGATGTTAGTAGACGCTCGTTATTTGTTCGTCGCCCCTGTTTACTTCGTCTCTTTTCTCTTCGTCTGCATTCACTCTTGTCTTCCCTTCAGCTTCCACCTTTATATGTTCATGTGGCTTCACCCTTTCCTCTACCCCCTTGGGAAGTTCCTGCTGTCCGTGTCTGTTCTATTCCTCTACCTTCCCCAACTGCCTACGGCGGCTTCTCGCTCTTTCTTTCTAGACCATTTCCGTTCTCATTCCATACACCGATGGTTCAAAGTCATCTGACGGCGTCTGATTCGCATCAGTGTTTCCGGACAGCGTCGTACGAGGGCATCTATTACCCTCAGCTAGCATATTTACGGCTGAATTGTATGCCATTCTTGTGGCACTTATCCGTATTGCATCTATGCCTGTATCACCATTTGTGGTCGTTTCAGACTCCCTTAGTGCTTTACAGGTTATCCGTAAAATTGATACACCTCACCCCCTAGTTCTTCGTATCCACCTTTGGTTACGCTGTATCTTTAGCAAGCATAAAGATATTGTCTTTTGTTGGGTCCCTGGTCATGTTGACGTACAGGGCAATGAACAGGCAGACACTGCTGCGCGGTCAGCAGCTCATGATCTTCCAGTTTCATATAGAGGTGTTCCTTTCACGGACTATTTTGCGGTCATTGCTACCCACCTTCGCACCTGTTGGCAACAACGCTGGTCTGACCTGCTGAATAACAAACTTCATTCTATTAAACCAGTTATAGGTTTCTGGCCTTCTTCTTGTCACCAATGTCGAGGTTGGGAGACTACACTCTCCCGTCTTCGCATTGGCCACACTCGTCTTACTCACGGGTATCTCATGGAGAGGCTCCCTGCCTCTCTTTGTGAGCATTGTCAGGTTCCAGTGTCTGTTCGACATATCCTGTTGGACTGCCCACTCTATCAACGAGCACGCAGAATTTACCTCCAACGACGTCTTCGCTCTGCGGCCCTTTCTTTACCTTCCCTTCTTGCAGATGGACCCTCCTTTAATCCTGACTCTCTCATTGACTTTTTGACAAACTGACTTACTACACAAACTCTGAAGATTATACCTCTAGCATCTCCCTCAGTCCCTTCTACCTCGATCTCTTGCTACCCTCCACCCCTGCACTATCCACCTTCATCTTGCACTCCATACCCTACTAATCGTCCATCTCCCTCTTACAACACACTCTCCCTGCATCACACAATAACCTGCAACGCTGTATAACCCCTGTGGTTTAGCGCTTCTATTTGATTATAATAATAATAATAATAATAGTGGCAAAACCCATCAAATTACGTTTACTAGACGTTCAGTGGTCTCTGACCATCCATTGTACCTATATGGCTCACGTATCCTAGAATGTGATAGTCAGGTTTCTCGGCCTCCTGTTTGACTGTCGATTGTCCTGGAAACCTCAAATTACCTCTCTGAAGGCAACTTGTCACACCAGGCTGAACCTTCTTAAAACCCTCGCACATCTTTCATGGGGGGCTGATCGTAGAACCCTCCTTCGCTTACATTCAGCCCTAATTTTGTCGAAACTAGATTATGATGACCAGATATATTCTGCGGCCTCCCTGCTACTCTTTCCATCCTTAATCCCACCCATCACAAAGGGACTACGCTTATGCCTTGGTGCATTTCGTTCTTCCTCAGTTGAGAGCCTCTATGTAGAAGCGAACATTCCATTCTTATCCGATCGTCGTGATGCACATTGCATTCGCTATTTTGTTCGCTCTCATGACCTCCGCAATCCTTCCATGTATAGGATTGTTACAGGTGTTAGTAGGTGCTCTTTATTTGTTCGTCGCCCTTGCTTACTTCGTCCCTTTTCTCTTTGTCTACATTCACTCCTGTCTTCCCTTCAGCTCCCACCTCTACATGTTCATGTGACATCTCCCTTTCCCCTACCCCCTTGGGAAGTTCCTGCTGTCCGTGTCTGTTCTATTCCTCTACCATGCGCGAAAGCCCAACTACCTACGGCGGCTTCTTGCTCTTTCTTTCTAGACCACTTCCGTTCTCATTCCCATGCCATCGCAGAATACACCGATGGTTCAAAGTCATCTGACGGCGTCGGATTTGCAGCAGTGTTTCCGGACAGCATTGTACGAGGGCATCTATTACCCTCGGCTAGCATATTTACGGCTGAATTGTATGCCATTCTTGTGGCACTTATCCGTATTGCATCTATGCCCGAGTCACCATTTGTGGTCGTTTCAGACTACCTTAGTGCTTTACAGGCTATCCGTAAAATTGATACACCTCACCCCCTAGTTCTTCGTATCCACGTTTGGTTACGCCGTATCTTTAGCAAGCATAAAGATATTGTTTTTTGTTGGGTCCCTGGTCATGTTGACGTACAGGGCAATGAACAGGCAGACACTGCTGCGCGGTCAGCAGTACATGACCTTCCAGTTTCATATAGAGGTGTTCCTTTCACGGACTATTTTGCGGTCATTGCTACCCACCTTCGCAGCCGTTGGCAACAACGCTGGTCTGACCTGCTGAATAACAAACTTCATTTTATTAAACCGGTTATAGGTTTCTGGCCTTCTTCTTGTCACCAATGTCGAGGTTGGGAGACTACTCTCTCCCGTCTTTGCATCGGCCACACTCGTCTTACTCATGGGTATCTCATGGAGAGACTCCCTGCCCCTCTCTGTGAGCATTGTCAGGTTCCAGTGTCTGTTCGACATATCCTGTTGGACTGCCCACTCTATCAACGAGCACGCAGAATTTACCTCCAACGACGTCTTCGCTCTGCGGCCCTTTCTTTACCTTCCCTTCTTGCAGATGTACCCTCCTTTAATCCTGACTCTCTCATTGAGTTTTTGACAGAAACTGACTTACTACACAAACACTGAAGATTATACCTCTAGCACCTCCCTCAGTCCCTTCTACCTCGATCTTTTGCTACCCTCCATCCCTGCACTATCCACCATCATCTTGCACTCCATACCCTACTAATCGTCCATCTCCCTCTTACAACCCACTCTCCCTGCATCCTACAATAACCTGCAGTGCTGTATAACCCCTGTGGTTTGGCGCTTCTATTTGATTATAATAATAATAAGCAGAAGAGAGCTATTTCTCGCCGTGTCATACGTGATGCTAAACGCACTTGCTGGCAAGATTACGTTTCTACTGTTACTTCGGCTTGCTCGATGAGTGCAGTCTGGAAGAAAGTGCAGAAATTAAGTGGTAAATTCTCCCCCAACCCGGCTCCTGTTCTTCAGGTTGCTGGTGTCGATATAGCACACCCTCTTGCCGTTGCCACTGAAATTGGTAATCATCTAGTCCGCATATCTCAGGGGCTCAATCTATGACCCTCGTTCCTTTCTTCTAAGTCTGCCAGCGAGTTAAAGCCCTTAGATTTTTCTTCTCTTAGAGAAGAATCCTATAATGTGCCTTTTACCCTTCAAGAACTGGAGGCAACACTCTCCGCTTGCCGATCATCGGCAGCTGGGCCAGACGGCATACATATTCGTATGCTACAGCATTTACATCAGTCTGCTCTTACTGTCCTCTTACGACTCTTTAATCTTATATGGTCGCAAGGTGTTATTTCCCAACTGTGGAAGTCTGCTATTGTTCTCCCTTTTCGCAAACTAGGTACTACAGGACGTGGTACCTGTCACTACCGTCCCATCGCTCTTACCAGTGCAGTTTGCAAGGTGATGGAACGTCTAGTTACTTGACGTTTGATGTGTTATTTAGAGACGCACAATAGTCTCTCCCCTAGTCAATATGGCTTCCGTAAGGGCCGTTCTGCCATTGACCCCTTGCTGTGCTTGGATATGTATTTTCGTAATGCCTTTGCTAATAACCACTCGGTTATCGCTATCTTTTTCGACCTTGAGAAGGCTTATGACACCACTTGGAGATATAATATCTTGGCCCAGGCCCACTCCTTAGGCCTCCGAGGCAACCTACCATTCTTCCTTAAGGCCTTCTTAACTGACAGACATTTCCGGGTCCAGCTTAGTAATGAACTTTCCCTGGAATTTGGCAAAGCTGAAGGTGTCCCCCAGGGTTGTGTTCTGAGCACAACACACTTTCTGCTTGCTTTAAATAATCTTGCATCTGTTCTCCCATCCAATATTTGGTCATCGCTCTATGTGGATGACTTTGCTGTAG
>WNWK01056154.1:0-11080 GCA_009830355.1 Cherax destructor
CGTGTATTGTTCCTTTGTATAAAGGCAAAGGGACAAAAGAGAGTGCAAAAATTATAGGGGAATAAGTCTGTTGAGTGTACCTGGTAAAGTGTATGGTAGAGTTATTATTGAAAGAATTAAGAGTAAAACAGAAAGCAGGATAGCAGATGAACAAGGGGCTTTAGGAAAGGTAGGGGTGTGTAGACCAAGTGTTTACAGTGAAACATATAGGTGAACAGTATTTGGATAAGGGTAAAGATGTTTTTGTGGCATTTATGGATTTGGAAAAGGCGTATGATAGGGTAGATAGGGGGCAATGTGGCAGATGTTGCAGGTGTATGGAATAGGAGGAAGGTTACTGAAAGCAGTGAAGAGTTTTTATGAGGATAGTGAGGCTCAGGTTAAAGTGTGTAGGAGGGAAGGGGACTATTTCCCAGTAAAAGTGGGCCTTAGACAAGGATGTGTGATGTCACCGTGGTTGTTCAATATATTTATAGATGGGGTTGTAAGAGAAGTGAATGCGAGGTCTTGGCAAGAGGTGTTGGGCTAAAAGATAAAGAAGCAAATACAAAGTGGGAGTTGTCACAGTTGCTTTTTGCTGATGACACTGTGCTTTTGGGAGATTCTGAAGAGAAGCTGCAGAGGTTGGTGGATGAATTTGGTAGGGTGTGTAAAAGAAGAAAATTGAAAGTGAATATAGGAAAGAGTAAGGTGATGAGGATAACAAAAGAATAGGTGACGAAAGATTGGATATCAGATTGGAGGGAGAGAGTATGGAGGAGGTGAATGTATTCAGATATTTGGGAGTGGACATGTCGGCGGATGGGTCTATGAAGGATGAGGTGAATCATAGAATTGATGAGGGGAAAAGGGTGAGTGGAGCACTTCGGAGTCTGTGGAGACAAAGAACCTTGTCCATGGAAGTAAAGAGGGGAATGTATGAGAGTATAGTTATACCAACGCTCTTATATGGGTGTGAAGCATGGGTGATGAATGTTGCAACGAGGAGAAGGCTGGAGGCAGTGGAGATGTCATGTCTGAGGTCAATGTGTGGTGTGAATATAATGCAGAGAATTCGGAGTTTGGAAATTAGGAGGAGGTGCGGGATTACCAAAACGATTGTCCAGAGAGCTGAGGAGGGGTTGTTGAGGTGGTTTGGACATGTAGAGAGAATGGAACGAGACAGAGTGACTTCGAGAGTGTATAAATCTGTAGTGGAGGGAAGGCGGGTAGGGGTCGGCCTAGGAAAGGTTGGAGGGAGGGGTAAAGGAAGTTTTGTGTGCGAGGGCTTGGATTTCCAGCAAGCATGTGTGAGCGTATTTGATAGGAGTGAATGGAGGCATATGGTTTTAATACTTGACGTGCTGTTGGAGTGTGAGCAAAGTAACATTTATGAAGGGATTCAGGAAACCGGCAGGCCGGACTTGAGTTCTGGAGATGGGAAGTACAGTGCCGGCACTCTGAAGGAGGGGTGTAAATGTTGCAGTTTTATAACTGTAGTGTAAAGCACCCTTCTGGCAAGACAGTGATGGAGTGAATGATGATGAAAGTTTTTCTTTTTCGGGCCACCCTGCCTTGGTGGGAATCGGCCGATGTGTTAATAAAAAAAAAATAATAAAAAAGTGTAAGCTTCCTCAAAAAAAAAAAAAAAAATCATAAAAATTCGCTTCCTTTTCCCATAAATTTCAATTGCAGTAGAAATTCTACTTAAAAGTTTGATAATCTAAGTATTTTAGCTAAAAAATGAGTTTTGTCAAAAAAGCACTCAAACCGCTCTAAAATGTCGAAATATGCAATAAAATACCATTTTAGCACATTTTTCTAAGCTTTTAATGTTTCATGTATTTTTTGAAAAATAATACGAAATGTTCTATAATAATATTGATTTTTATAAATTTTTATTGGGATTTTTTAAAAATATGTAAATAATTTATAATTATTCAAAAATGCTATAAAACGTTATTTTATTACATTTTTTGGCGATTTAAGGCATTTTCAAGGATTTTCTGAAAAACTATTTTTTTAGATAAAATATACCTATGTGTAAGCTTCCTCAAAAAATATAAATTTTCGCTTACTTTTCCCATAAATTTCAATTGCAGTAGAAATTCTATTTAAAAGTTTGATAATCTAAGTATTTTAGCTAAAAAATTAGTTTTGTCAGAAAACTATTCAAACTGCTCTAAAATGTCGAAATATGCAATAAAATACCATTTTAGCACATTTTTCTGAGCTTTTTAATGTTTTATGTATTTTTTAAAAAATAATATGAAATGTTCTATAATAATATTGATTTTTATAGATTTTTAATGAGATTTTTTAAAAATATGTAAATAATTGATAATTATTCAAAAATGCTATAAAACGTTATTTTATTGCATTTTTTGACGATTTAAGGCATTTTCAATTATTTTCTGAAAAACTATTTTTTTAGATAAAATATACCTATGTGTAAGCTTCCTCAAAAAAATATAAATTTTCGCTTACTTTTCCCATAAATTTCAATTGCAGTAGAAATTCTATTTAAAAGTTTGATAATCTAAGTATTTTAGCTAAAAAATTAGTTTTGTCAGAAAACTACTCAAACTGCTCTAAAACGTCGAAATATGCAATAAAATACCATTTTAGCACATTTTTCTGAGCTTTTAAATGTTTTATGTATTTTTTAAAAAATAATATGAAATGTTCTATAATAATATTGATTTTTATAAATTTTTAATGAGATTTTTTAAAAATATGTAAATAATTGATAATTATTCAAAAATGCTATAAAACGTTATTTTATTGCATTTTTTGAAGATTTAAGGCATTTTCAAGGATTTTCTGAAAAATTTTTTTAGATAAAATACACCTATGAGTAAGCTTCCTCAAAAAAAAAAATCATAAAAATTCGCTTACTTTTCCCTTAAATTTCAATTGCAGTAGAAATTATATTTAAAAGTTTGATAATCTAAGTATTTTAGCTAAAAAATGAGTTTTGTCAGAAAAGCACTCAAACCGCTCTAAAACGTCGAAATATGCAATAAAATACCATTTTAGAACATTTTTCTGAGCTTTTTAATGTTTCATGTATTTTTTGAAAAATAATATGAAATATTAAATAATAATATTGATTTTTATAGATTTTTATTGTGATTTTTTAAAAATATGTAAATAATTTATAAAAATTCAAAAATGCTATAAAACGTTATTTTATTGCATTTTTTGACGATTCAAGGCATTTTCAAGAATTTTCTGAAAAAAAACATATTTTTAGATAAAATATACCTATGTGTAAGCTTCCTCAAAAAAAAATCATAAATTTTTGCTTGTTTTTTCCATAAATTTCAATTGCAGTTGAAATTCTATTTAAAAGTTTTATAATCTAAGTATTTTAGCTAAAAAATGAGTTTTGTCAGAAAAGCACTCAAACCGCTCTAAAACGTCGAAATATGCAATAAAATACCATTTTAGCACATTTTTCTGAGCTTTTTAATGTTTCATGTATATTTTGAAAAAAATATGAAATTTTTAATTGGATTTTTTAAAAATATGTAACTAATTTATAAATATTCAAAAATGCTATAAAACGTTATTTTATTAAATTTTTTGACGATTTAAGGCATCTTCAATGATTTTCCTAAAAACTATTTTTTTAGATAAAATATACCTATGTGTAAGCTTCCTCAAAAAAAATATCATAAATTTTCGCTTACTTTTCCCATAAATTTCAATTGCAGTAGAAATTTTATTTAAAAGTTTGATAATCTAAGTATTTTAGCTAAAAAAATAGTTTTGTCAGAGAAGTACTCAAACTGCTCTAAAACGTCGAAATATGCAATAAAATACCATTTTAGCACATTTTCCTGAGCTTTTTAATATTTTATGTATTTTTTTAAAAATAATAAGAAATGTTCTATAATAATATTGATTTTTATAAATTGTCACCGAAATTCTCCTTGAAATTGTCACTGAAATTCTCCTTCAAATTGTCAAAGAAATTCTCCTTCAAATTTTCACCGAAATTCTCCTTCAAATTATCACTGAAATTCTCCTTGAAATTGTCACCGAAATTGTCCTTGAAATTGTCTCCGAAATTGTTCTTGAAATTGTCACCGATATTCTCCTTGAAATTGTCACCGAAATTATCCTTGAAATTGTCACCGAAATTCTCCTTGAAATTGTTACTGAAATTCTCCTTGAAATTGTCACCAAAATTCTCTTTTAAATTGTCACCAAAATTCTTTGTCAAATTGTCAATGAAATTCTACTTCAAATTATTACCGAAATTCTCCTTCAAATTGTCACCGAAATTCTCCTTGAAATTGTCACAGAAATTCTCCTTGAAATTGTCACCGAAATTCTCGTTGAAATTGTCACCGAAATTCTTCTTGAAATTGTCACCGAAATTCTCCGTTAAATTGTCACCGAAATTCTCCTTGAAATTGTCACATAAATTTTCCTTGAAATTGTCACCTAAATTCTCCTTCAAATTATCACCGAAATTCTCCTTGAAATTGTCACCGAAATTCTCATTTAAATTGTCAACGAAATTCTCCTTGAAATTGTCACCAAAATTCTCCTTGAAATTGTCACCGAAATTCTCCTTGAAATTGTCACTGAAATTCTCCTTCAAATTGTCAAAGAAATTCTCCTTCAAATTGTCACCGAAATTCTCCTTCAAATTGTCACCGAAATTCTCTTTGAAATTGTCACTGAAATTCTCCTTGAAATTGTCACCGAAATTCTCCTTGAAATTGTCACCGAAATTCTATTTGAAATTGTCACCTAAATTCTCCTTGAAATTGTCACCTAAATTCTCCTTCAAATTGTTACCGAAATTCTCCTTGAAATTGTCACCGAAATTCTCCTTGAAATTGTCAACGAAATTCTCCTTGAAATTGTCACCAAAATTCTCCTTCAAATTGTCACCGAAATTCTCCTTGAAATTGTTACTCAAATTCTCCTTGAAATTGTCACCGAAATTCTCCTTGAAATTGTCACCAAATTCTCCTGAAATTGTCACTAAATTCTCCTTGAAATTGTCACGAAATTCTCCTTGAAATTGTCACCAAATTTCCTTGAAATTGTCACCGAAATTCTCCTTGAAATTGTCACCAAATTTCCTTGAAATTGTCAAAATTCTCCTGAAATTGTCACCAAATTTCCTTGAAATTGTCCAAATTCCTTGAAATTGTCACCAGTCTCCTGAAATTGTCACCAAATTCTCTTAATGTCACCGAAATTCTGAAATTGTCCACCGAAATTCTCTTGAAATTGTCCCAAATTCTCCTTGAAATTGTACCAAATTCTCCTGAAATTGTCACAATTTCCTGAAATTGTCCACCGAAATTCCTCCTTGAAATTGTCACCAAATTCTCTTGAAATTGTCCCTAATTCCTTGAAATTGTCACGAAATTTCCTTGAAATTGTCCGAAATTCTCTGAAATTGTCACCAAATTTCCTGAAATTTCACAATTCCTTTAAATTGTCCAATTTCTTTGAAATTGTCCGAAATTTCTTGAAATTGTCTAAATTTTGAAATTGCCGAAATTCTCCTTGAAATTGTCACAAATTCCTGAAATTGTCACCAAATTTGATTGTTCCTGAAATTACTTTAAATTGTCCCAAATTTCTGAAATTGTCAGAATTCCTTGAATTGTCCCAATTCTTTAATTGTCTAAATTCTTGAAATTGTCATGAATTCTCCTTGAAATTGTCAAATTTCCTGAAATGTCACATTTCGAAATTTATAAATTTCCTGAATTGTCACGAAATTTCCTAAATTGTCACAATTTTCTGAAATTGTCTAAATTCTCTGAAATTGTCAGAAATTCTTGAATTGTACGAAATTTCCTTGAAATTGTCCCAAATTCCTTGAATTGTCAATCTCTTGAATGTCAAATTTCCTGAAATTGTCACTTCCTGAAATTTTCCTTAAATTGTCACCAATTCTCTGAAATTGTCACCAAATTTCTTGAATTACGGCTTCCTTGAAATTGTCACCAAATTCTCTGAAATTGCCCAAATTTCCTGAAATTGTCCCAAATTCCTTAAATTGTCCAAATTTCCTGAATGTCCAAATTTCCTTGAAATTGTCCCAAATTCCTTAAATTGTCCTAATTCCTTGAAATGTCCAAATTTCCTGAAATGTCCCAAATTCCTTGAAATTGTCCGTCTCCTGAAATTGTCCCAATTTCCTTGAATTAATTTCTTGAAATTGTCCAATTTTGAAATTGTCACAATTTCCTGAAATTGTCACAATTCCTGAAATTGTCCCAATTTCTGAAATTGCAAATCCGAAATTCTCTTGAATTGTCCAAATTCTCTGAAATTGTCCCAAATTCCTTGAAATTGTCCAATTCCTTGAAATTGTCCAATTTCCTGAAATTTCCTGTTCTGAAATTGTCAAAAAAAAAAAAAAAAAAAAAAAAAAAAAAAAAAAAAAAAAAAAAAAAAAACAAATTCTCCTTGAAATTGTCACTAAATTCTCTTGAAATTGTCACCGAAACTGTCCTTGAAATTGTCACCGAAATTGTCCTTGAAATTGTCACCGAAATTTTCAATGAAATTGTCACCGAAATTCTCCTTGAAATTGTCACTGAAATTCTCCTTGAAATTGTCACCACAATTCTCCTTTAAATTGTCACCAAAATTCTCCTTAAAATTGTCACCGTAATTCTCCTTGAAATTGTCACTGAAATTCTCCTTGAAATTGTCACCGAAAATCTCCTTGAAATTGTCACCGAAATTCTCCTTGAAATTATCACTGAAATTCTGTTTGAAATTGTCACCGAAACTGTCCTTGAAATTGTCACCGAAATTGTCCTTGAAATTGTCACCGAAATTCTCCTTGAAATTGTCACCGAAATTTTCCTTGAAATTGTCACCGAAAATATCCTTGAAATTGTCACCGAAATTCTCCTTCAAATTATCACTGAAATTCTCCTTGAAATTGTCACCGAAATTGTCCTTGAAATTGTCACCGAAATTGTCCTTGAAATTGTCACCGAAATTCTCCTTGAAATTGTCACCGAAATTCTCCTTGAAATTGTCACTGAAATTCTCCTTGAAATTGTCACTGAAATTCTCCATGAAATTGTCACCGAAATTCTCCTTTAAATTGTCACCAAAATTCTCCTTCATATAGACAAGTGAGTATGTAATGGATTAGGGCCCAATCATTTTTTTACGTGCATCTATCGTCTTCTATTTTTCTTAAGTTATTTTAAGTTTGATATCTTTATTATGCACCCCCATACCCATGGTGTGGGTGGTAATCAAAGGAATACAGAAGTACATAATATGTCCAGGGACTGGTCCACAAAGTTTTGATGGCTGAATAAGTTACAGTGCTTATGAACTATTTACATGCTTATATCTGGTCACAATCGTAATAAGTTATTCATGCAAACATTAATTAGGTCACATCCACACACACACAGGGAGGGGAAGAGGGAGGAGGGGAGGAAAGAAGGGAAAAGTTTGGTTTACAAAAGTTATAAAATGGAGTTTCCTATTTTTATCAACTAAAAACAAATAGACTAAACAATAGAAGAGGTGAGTGCAGCTCCTAACTCCTACCAACACCTAACTCCTACCAACACCTTCAGAAAAGTTTGTTTAGGTGTTGTGAAGTGTTTGGTGTGATCTGAGTTACCATTATCATCAATGTGCCAACTTCGCTTTTTCTTTTTTGCATGACGATTTGAGAGGGGAAAAGGGGCACCACTAAAAACAGTGTAAGAGGTAAGAGCAATAATTTAATAGCACGCACGTCAGAATCTTCCTTAACTAAGTCTTGCTAATGTGTTGTCCAGTTTTCAAAGTAATCTTTATCCCCTGAATTTCCACAACGTTTTTTCAATCTTCCCTTAAGATGTGAGAGGAAAAGATAAACAATGCAAGAGGTAAGAGCAACACCTTATTAGAACACACGGTGCTACTTACCTCCTCAGGAACGCTTGCTAAGGAATTGTGGATCCTTCAGATTGTTCCCAGTCACCATTATCACCCTTTACCATCTTTCTTTAACATTTGCAAGATAGAAAAAGGAATAAAATGTGAGATAGGAAATGCTACACTTGTAAACATGCTGTTAACACCCCCACACACACACACTCACACACGCACACACACACACACACACACACACACACACACACACACACACACACACACACACACACTCACACACGCACACATACAATGGACAAAACTTCCCAATCCATCTCTCCCTCCATCCCGCCACCCACCTTTTCTCCCTCCATTCTTCCCTCCCTACTTCCATCACTCCTTCCCTCACTCCTTCTCTCTTCTTATAGAGTGGTATCTTCTAAGTTTTTAAGTAACACCACACCTCGCCCTGACACTTCCTTTCTCTAAGTAATTCCATTTAAGTACCTTTATTCAGACCACGTAACTGATGTTTTTAACTGAATTCCTGTGACAATCAGTTTCATTATTTACTTCCCTCTTAATGATACAAATAATGTACAAATGTATCTTATTTGTATCATTAGAATTCTTATGCATCGTGAAGCAATTTTGTAAAAATATTTCGCCCACCAAAATAAAGTTATGAATAGTAACACTACAGACACATATATCACACCATAAATGAATAGATCACAATGTTACACATAGTAACATCATAACTGAATAGATCATATACATACAAACAAGCACATATCACATACATACAAAAACTTATTAAGAAATTAAATACTATGACAAATAAACAGAAGGATAAAATTTAAAATAATTGGCCTCTTCATGGTGTAACTGGACAGGAAGTTCTTCTCTTCTGGCTGGACTACGGTACGATTCTACCCGGGTGGATGTATTTGCAGGGCACAGATTTCTGTGTCCCTCTCTGTAATTACATCTGTCTATATATAAGGATATTAAAACACTTGTTCTAATATCATAATGGGTAGTGTTCCATGGGGAGGCAATATTTAAAGAGTTAAGTTCCTGTTTGAGGAAATGCTGTGTTTGGGGTTCACAGCTCTCAACGTCCCCCTCAAATGTACTATAATAGTTTCTTTTATTTACTTTTATGATATGAAGCTATTTTGTTACCTGAGTGAGTGTGTGACTGTAAAGCACATTATTACACATTGTTAAAAAGTGTTGAGTATGTGTGAGAGTGCAGAGGATATTGTTACACATTTTTAAAGAATACTGAGTGTGTGGGAGAAGTATAGAGCACATAAGCACACAGTGTCAAAGAGAGCAAAGATCGACCAAGTCATTGGACAATGATCAACATAGATCGAAACGTTGTTCCATTAAAAGTCTGTCCTGCAAATAATGTCTGATCCCAACATATAAAAGTTGTTAAAAAACACTGCTGGAAATGATAATGAAAATTACTATGAATGTGGTAAATACATTTCCAACCACTTAAAGCCGACTACAGCTTATCTAGTGAAATTTTATTACGTATCAATGGAAAATTAGTGCAGATGATTTGTCTAAAACAGAGATCTTTATAGTCAGGGTCGCTAATTCACCTGTGGTTCACATCACACCTTCTCTTGTAATTAACTTTCCATGTTCGCCTGTAATTCGTCTTTACATTTTCACTTGTAAATTGCCTTAGGGAACAATAAATGCACAGTAACGTGACTGGAACAATTCATGAATAACCCGCACATAGGACAGAGAAGCTTATGACGACGTTTCGGTTCGACTTGGACCATTTACAAAGTCACACTGTGACTTGTAAATGATCCAAGTCGGACCGAAACGTCGTCGTAAGCTCCTGTGTGTGGGTTATATGCATAAATCGTCTTACGTATATATACCTCTGTGGTTCAAATCACACATTTACCTGTAATTTACCTTACACCTTCACCTGCAGTCCACCTTCCATATTCACCTATAAATATAAATTAGCAACTAAAACAATAACTATCACTCAATAAACTTTCACAAGAACAACATTAATATCCACAACTCATGCTTGTCAGCTGCTACTCAAATTCAACACATCTCACTTATATATTTGTCTAATCTATTTTTAAAGCTCCAAAGTTATAGCTTCAATGACGCTATTCAATTCATGAACCAGCATTTTCTTACATCTTATCAGAATTTAAATTTATCCAAGTTAACTCTATTATTTCCAGTTCTCTCTTGAGAACTGGAAATGTCTGTCTTCCACTTACATGCTTACAGACACGTCTCCTCTCGTGGGTATTGATTCTGAAGGGGCAAACTTGTTGGTGTTCTACCATAACTGAGAACACATCCTCTTGTCGGCTTTCAGTTTTAAGTGATGATGAGTTTTAGGTTAGTAAGTTTTAATGACACTTTTTTTTTATCAAAATGATTTCTGGGAAATAACCAGAGAAAGTCTCTTTTGATAGGAAAAAAGTCAGTGTTTGACTAGGTATTTTTAACCTAATAACACCCAATAATGTACTTTTACGTGGTTAGGCTGTTTAGAGAGGATGGAGCAATATAGGATGACTTGGAAGGTGTAAAAATCTGTCCTGGAGGGAAGGCAGGGAAGGGTTCATTCTAGGAAAGGATGGAGGGAGGGGACGATGTTTTTGTATGCAAGGGGCTTGAGCATACAGCAGGCGTGTGTGAGCGTGATAGAAGAGGAAACAAAGGTTTTTTGGGATTTGATGAGCTGTTGGAGTGGGAGCAAGGTATTCAGGGAAACTGGTTAGCCGGACTTAAGTCCTGGAGGTGGGAAGCACAGTGCCTGCACTCTAAAAGAGGGGCGTGAGATATCTGCCGTATCTGCGTGCCTCTGAATAATGGTGTAAATGTTTCTTTTTCTCGTTACCCTGCCTCGGTAGAAGACGGCCAGCGTATTAAAAAAATGTGTCCCTTAAACCATTGTAAAAACTATTGTATGTTATGCATCCCATATTTAAATAAAACTTACGTTTTTATAAGCCGAGCTCTCTTACCTACAGAAAACTTTTCACCGCTGATAACTTGATAACTTCTGACAGCGACTTGAAGTTCAATTTGCTGGTGTATTTTATCGTATTATTCTCACTGATATAAAAAGATAATTCCACTTTGGTTTAGCTGCCAATCTGTAGTATTTTAGTGGAAGGTTTGAATTAGATCTGGACTTCGTATGTCCTCATTCGCT
>WNWK01056155.1:0-11080 GCA_009830355.1 Cherax destructor
TGGGCCCTTATCCCCCCCCAAAACAAACACCAAACACCGCCTCATATTTTAATATATTTTATTCTTTCTACATATATGTATTTTTCTATTTAAATTTTATTTATTATGTCATTTAGATAAATTTTGGATGATAAAAAACCAATAGATAAATTAGAAAAAATTTTAAGGATATCTTTCCCCCCCAAAAAAAACCCCCCTGTTCCGGGAAAAACCAAAAACCCCGAAACGGGAATCTCAACCCTTTTTGAGAAAAGGGGGTCCGGGACCCCGGGTTTCCTATCTTAAAAAAAACAAAAAAGGGGAATCCCAGGGGACTTGGCCAAGCTTTAAAAGGGTTTTCCAAAAAAAAAGGGCCTCTTCCTTCTTCCCCCCGTTTTCCCACCATCAATACATTTCCCTCGGCGACCCGTTTTGATTTTTTTTCGGTAGTTTTCTGGAAAATTTTCCCCTTTTTTTCGTGTTTTCCCCCCTTTTGGCTTGGTCCGGAACCGCCCAGGCCCAGGCCAAAAAACCCCAAGCCCCCTCCCCAACATTCTCAGGCAGGAGATTGTTTTGGGGGGGAAAAAATTATCCTGCTTTTTAAACAAAAAATTTTTAAAATCCTTTTTTTCCCGTTTTGTTTTGACTCAAATATGCCACCACGGGAAAATATCCCCGTGTCGTCCTTTGGGAAAAAAAGAGAAACCCTAGAATTAAAAAAAAAAAACAGAAAAGGGGAGAGGCATGATGAAAAGGCAGGGGGGGAAATGGGGGAAGGGGATGGGGGGCGGGGGGGAAAGGGGAGGGGGGGAAATGGTTTGGGGGGGGGGGCAGGGGGAAGGCGTGGGATGAGGGGAAGGAGGGAGGGGGCAAGGGGGAAAAGGGAGGGGGTGAGAGGCAATTTAAAAAGGGTTTAATGTAGGGAGGGAGAAACAAGATTAAAGAATAACGGAAAAGGGGAGAGTTTAAGGTTTTGTCCCCAAACCGTTGTTTTTGTTGTTGCTGCGTTGTTTTTGTTGTTTTTGCCACCTGGGAAGGTGATTTTTTTAATTGAAGGATGGAAAAAGGGGGAAGGAGGGGTGAAAGGCAAAGGGGGGGGAGGGGATGGGGGGAGGGTGGTGTGAAAAATGGTGATGGGGAGTGGGATGGGGGGGCAGTGGGGGAGACTTTGGGGGGGGCAGGGTGGTGGGGGCAGTGGTGGGGAGAGGCAGGGTGGTAAAAGGCAGTGGGGGGGCGGGGGGGGGGAGTCTTAATGTAGAGTGAGAGGTGAGAAACAAGATTAAATGAATAAACCCCAGAGAAAAAATGAGGGGAAGTTTGTTTTTTGGTTAAAAACCTTTGTTGTTGTTTGCTGTTTTTTACCAAAAACCCCCTTTTTGGGGGAATGATTTCTTTTTCCCCCCTTTTTAATTTTTTTTGGGAAAAAAGGGGGACTAAGGGGAAAAAATTAAAACCCGCTTTTCTTATATAATGCGTAAAAAGGGGTTTAAAAAAAGGGGGAAGATTTTTTCTAGCTGGACCGGCCCCCCCGCCACCCATTCGGAAATTTTTAGAACATTTTTATTTTTTTGGGGGGGGGGTTTTCATTTTAAATTTTTTAAGGGTTTATTAGGGCCATATTAGATAATTTGATAGATAAAAAGGTAGAGCTGATATTAGTGTCAAATTGAAGCATTTTTGTCCTCCCCCCCAAAAACCAAATAAACTCGCCTTCTCTCCTTTCCATCTTCCATACACCAACAAGAGTCCCAAAAAAAAAAAGTGTGATTTGAAAGTCATTTATAATGTTTTAGTTTTATTTTTTTTGCTATTTTTCTGTATGTAAATCATTTTTTAATTTTTAAAAATTATTTTTTTTTTTAAAAACTCCTTGGGGTTTTAAAAAGGATTTTTTTAATTTTCCCCTTTTTCTTAGGGGGGAAAAAGGCTTCAGTTTTCGTTTTTCTTTTTTGGGCCTTTTCCTTTTTGAACGGATTAAACACAAAAAAAAGGGGCCACTGTACTCTTCAATAAAGGTTTTCAAAAGTTTTTTTTATTCTTCAGCCCCATTGTTTTCTGTGTTTTAAAGATTTTTTTAAAATAAAAAAAAATTTTTTTTAAAATTTTTTTTTTTAAAAGGGGGTTAATTAAATTTTCCCTTTTTTTTGAAAATTTGATTCGAGGTCGAATTTTTCGGGGAAGGGGGGCCCCCGGGGAAAAGATTAATTATAAAATTTGGGGGCCCCTGTAAATTTTGGGGAAAAAAATACGGGGCCCTTTAATAGCATTAAAACCCCCCAGGAGCTAGGCCTTAACACGAATTTTTTAAATTTTAAACCTTTTTTTCCCCTAAGAAATAATGTAAATAAATTAATCCGTTCCCCCCAAAAAAAAATTTAAAAAATACATTTTAACCCCCTTTTTTGGGGGCCCCCCGAAACCCCCCCCCTTTTTAGGGTCGCAAAATTTTTTTTGGGGAAAAAAATTTTTTTTATTAAATGATAGAGAATTTTTCCCATCCAACTACACCAAAAAATTAAAAAATTTTATTGAAAACCCAAAAAAATTTTTTCCCCCGGGGGTTTGCGGATCGAATTTTACGTTTGGGATTTCCCCCCTTTTGGGCCCCTTTTTCCCAAAATTTTAATGTTTTCATCAAAAAAATTATAATATTTCGCCTAGAATTCCATTTGTTCTATAAATTTTAATACAAAAAACCCCCAATTTAATTTAACCCTTTTTTATAAATGGTTTAAAATTCCCCCTTTTTAAATTTCACACAAATTTCAAAAGATGCCAGTTTAAAATGGTTTCCAAAAAAAAGACAGAATTTCCCCCCCCAAAAAAATTTTACCCTTTCCATTAACCACCCCCACCCCCTTTTTTTCATTCTTGTTTTTCCCTTTTGGGTTTTTTTCTCACAAAAAAAAAAATTTTTTTTTTAAAAGAAGAGAAGCTTTAAAAATTTTTTTAGTTACGTTTCCCGAAAAGTCTGTTAGATAACCTTTTTTAAAAATTAACAGAACTTAGGGGAAAAAAGGGGTTTCGTTTTTAGACCCCCAAAAAAAACGTTTTTTAGCCAACATATTTAAAAAATTAAGGCAATATGAAATTTTTTGTTTTATGATCTATTTTTGCTTAAGACTAAAATGCAAAGAAAAAATAGATTTTACCAATGGGGTAAATGTTTTATGAGGGGGGGAGGGAAAGGGGCCCCACTGAGTTTTAGGGGGAATGAAAATTTTAGGCCCCGTAGATCTTTTTACTTTAAGACTAAAAGAAAGAAATAAAGTATTTTTACCTTAAAATTGGGGAAAAATTTTTTTTGGGGGGGTAGGGAAAAGGATATGGAGGGGGGGGCCCACTGGGCGAGGTGAATAGAAGTTTTTGAACTGAAGCGATGGTTGAACTGAGGGTAACTTTGTCAGTCAACCATTTAGTAAATTTTTTGGCGGGCCCTTCAGTAAGTCAGCGCCATTCAGGGGTTTTGCCATTCAGTTTTTCAAAAAAGTTGGCCCCGTAATTTTCCCGGTTTTTCAGTAAAAAGTTTTAAAGGGGGTTTTTCGAAGTCAGGCCTTTGGCCCCAAAGAAAAACGCGTCATTAAAAAGTAAGGGCATTAAAAAGTCGGCCTTTAAAAAAGTCAGAAGCCATTCAGTGTCAGTCGTCATTCAGTAAGCGTTTGTATTCATGTTTTAAAAAAGCCATTCCCTAAGTCAGTCAAGCCCTTCATAAGTCAAAAGTTTTCCAGTAAGTTTTGTCAAGCCCTTCAGGAAGTCAGTCCTTTTTGAAGGGAAAATCTTTTTAGTAATTTTGTTTTCAGTAAAAAAAAATTCCAAAAAGTCAAAAACTATTCTTGGGGGCAAGTCTTTAATGTTCGCATTCAGGTCAGCCTTCCCCAGGGCCAAGCTTTTTGGTCAAGGTCTTTTCCCGGGGTCGCCCTCATTCAGAAACCAAAAAGTCATTCAGAAGTCAGCGTCATTCATGTTTGCAAGTCCCTTTATTCCCGCCCTTTTGGGAAATCAAAAAAGTCATTCAGTGTCAAAAAGTCATTCACATCCCCTTTTAAATCATTCAGCTAATAAAATTTGGTGCCTAGTCGGGGCAGTCATCAAAATTTTTTTTTTCCCTCAGTCAGTAAAGGTTTTGGGGGGTCAACAAATTTTTTGGGGGAATTTTTTTTGGGGTCAAAAACCTTTTTTTGGAAGGGGTTTTGCCCTTTTCTAATATCTGTTTTTTTTAAAAAAAAATAAAAACACCACTGTTATTTTATTTTTCAAACACAGCGGGGTTTGAGCGGGGGTACTTGAAGCGAAAATACGGAAATGCGGGGGGGGGGTCCGTGGTGGGGGGGTGGGGGGGTGTCTGCTGAACCACAACAACAAAAAGGAAGGGAAAAGACTCCGGGGGAAAGGTTACTTGTTTTTTCCCTTTTCCCCCAAAAAAAAAAAGTTTATTCAGGTATACAAGTAAAAAAAAAAAAAAAAAGATAAATGGAAAAACCCCGGGGGAACCCCAAAAAAAAAAAGACAGTATTTCCAAAAAACTGACTTGGGTTATCCTAGGTTCTCTACAAAGGGCCCCCAGATAAATTTGTAATTTTATCACAAAGGTTTTGGGGGGGAGACCAGCTCCCCGGGCCCCGGGGGCTAAAAAACCCGTTTGCAGGAAGGAAAACAACAAATTCCCTTTTTTCCCCCAAAAAAGGATTCTTTTAAAAAACCAACCAAATTTTTCCCCCCCTTTTTCCACAATATCATCTTTAAAGTGGGGGTGATAATTTTCGCAAAAAATTTAAAACGGAATGTAAGGGAACATAATCCGGGGGAAAGACGTCAATTGGGTACAACCCCTCATTTAAAAAAATATAAATAATATCAAATTTAAGAAAATTTGTTTTCCCATTGATTTTTGGAATGGGGGTTTTTAAAATTTTAACATGGAAAAATAAAAATTTTCCCCTTTTTTTGGGCCCGTTTCAAGGTATTTTTTTCCAAAAACCCAAAAAAAATTATTTTTTTTAATATAAATTTTTAAATTCCCTCAAATGAGACTAAAAAAAAGAAAAAAAACTAAATACCATAAAAAAAAGGGACCGTTGTTTTAAAACCCAAAAAAAACGGTCTTTTTTTTAAAACCCCCTGTTCAAAAGGGTTTTTTTTTTTACCAACAAGACAGGGCCCCCTTTTTTTAAAATTTGCTTTTCAGTTTTTCTGTTGTTTTTAGGGCGAATTTTAGGCAAAGACCCCAAAATTTTTCCGGTTTATTTTAAAAAAAAAACCCAAAATTAATTTTTAGTTTTACATACACAAAACAACATTATTTTAAAAAATTAATTATAAAATTAATAAAAAAAATAAATACTAAAAAAATAATAAAAAAAAATTTTTCCCCCTTTTGAAAAAGAGTTGAGGGTTGATAGGTTTAAAAGGGGAAAAAAAGGGTTTTAAAGGGGGAAACCTCCATAAAGATTTTTTGGGGAAAATTTTTCCCCGAAAAAAAAATTTAAAACACAAAAGAGATTTTCTTACCAAAAAAAACTATTTTCCGGGGGCACCCTCGTATAATTTTTATCATTATACATGTTTCACAAGGGGAAATTTTTGAATTTATAACATGTGGGGGGTGACGGGACCTTATAAAGCCTTTACGCGGCAAATTTTTTTTTTTTTTTTATCAATTTTTTTTTTTTCAAAAAAATACAAATTACCATTTTTTTTCAAGGGGGGAGGGGTTAAAGGCCCAGAACCAAACCCGGAAAATTTTTCCCCTTTTTAAGCGGGAAAGGGGAAATTTTCGAGGGGGATAAACACAAAAAGGGCCCCCCTTTTTCTTCAAAACCCCAAAAAAATTTTTTTCCACAATTGATCTATTATGACATAAAAAAAAAAATTTTTAAAAAATAGAAACATGAAAAAAAACCCGAATAAAAATGAAAATAATATTTTTGGGCTGGGCAGGTATTAATGCCCCCACCATAAGGGGGTTTTTTTTCCCTTTCACATCCATTTTGGAGAAAAAGGTCTAAATTTTTAAAATAGAATTTTAAGTAAGAAATGGAAAACAAAATTTTTTTTTAATTTTTTTTTTCCAAAAAGGGCTCCCCCCTTAGCCAATTTTCTTGGGAAAATTAAAACCTTTTTTAGCCAAAATTCATCATTATTAATGAACAAATTTTAAGTGACACAACAAAATAGAAGAATGACGCCAACCCAAACCAAGACCCCAAAGTATCCCAAAATTTTTAGATTTTGGGGGGGAAAGTCCAATCTTAAATTTTAAAAAAACCTACAAACCCGATTTTTTTGAAAAAGATAAGCTTTTTTAAAGAATTAGACATCTGAAACATGGGCCTAAAAGTGTTTTATCAGCAGAAAGGCCAAAAACCCACTTTTCCAATTAAACTTTTGGGGGGTCACCCCAAAAAATATTTGAAATTTTTTGTAAATTTGTTTGGGTTTATTTGTTTTTGGGCCCATTTTATTGGGAAAAAAAAAATTCCGGATGAATTTTGGGAAAAAGCTTCTAATGGGGACCAACATGACCCAATTGAAAAAATAAAAGTTGATAAAAGAGGTTCAGCCCCCCCTTTCCCCGGCCAAGTCCTTTCCGGGGTTACTTCCCCCCTTTTTTTTTTTTCAATGCCATTTTGGACCAGCCGAGTCACTAAAATTTTTTTTAGAAAAAACCCGGCCCCGAGTCCTCTGTTTCGGGGGGACTCTTAACATTTTTTTTAATGGGGGGTTCGTACTGAAAGTTTCAGAGGGTTTTTTTCAGCTTTTCAGGTGGGTGTTTTTCAACAAATGTCTGCACCTTAGTTTAAAGGGAAAAATTTCCTTAACTCAGAAGGCCACCTCACCCGGGCCAACCTCCCCCTTAATCAATTTAAATGTGCCTGTTCCCGTTTCCCGATGAAACCTTCAACTCTTCGGGAAAAACACCCGGCTTCCCCACCAACCCTTTCCCCACCCTTTTTCCCCTCACCTCCCAAACCCCCGGCCTTTTCCCCCAAAGCCACAAATTTTCCCCAAAACAGGCCCGGGTCATCAGGGTCAGGGTCAGGGCCAGCCCAAATCCTTAAAACCCCCTTTTCAACACAATCCGGCCCCAGGGGGTCTCCAAGCAGAGTTCAAAGTCCTGGAAGTCACTCCTCCCAAGCCTTACCTATAAGGCCTATGCAATGGACGATATTGAAGTGATCTTTCCAGAACTCTCTTAGGGTCAATGCAGTGTCTGAGGTCACATCAAAGCACTTCTGAACACTGCTTTGGTGTACAGTTTCTTGAAGTTTGCAATGACCTGCTGGTCCATGGGCTGATGAGAGGAGGGTGTTAGGAGGCAAGAACTTCACTCTGATGAAATTGAACTCATCAGACAAATAGTCTTCCAAGTTGTGAGGATGAGCAGGAGCATTGTCCAGTACCAGGAGGCACTTGAGTCCCAATTTCTTTTCCAGGAGGTATTTCTTCACACTAGGGCCAAACACTCCATTCAACCATTCCATGAAAAAGTCCTTAGTGACCCATGCATTAGTGTTAGCCTTCCAATGCACACAAAAATTATTCCTGTTAACATTGTGTTTCTTGAAGGCTCTGGGATTTTCTGCGTGATACACCAGTAAAGGTTTCACTTTAAAATCACCACTGAAATTGGCAAAAGCATAAGAGTTAGCCTGTCTTTCATAGGCTTGTGTCCTGGCAGTGCCTTTTCCTCCTGAGTAATGAAGGTCCTGTTGGGCATTTTCTTCCAAAACAGGCCTGTTTCATCACAATTAAACACTTGTTGGGGTTCGAATTTTTCAGTGTCTACTAACCCCTGGAATTCCTGCACAAACTTTTCAGCTGCACGTTTGTCTGAGCTGGCTGCCTCACCATGTCTCACAACACTGTGTATGCCACTACGTTTCTTAAACCTCTCAAACCAGCCTTTGCTGGCTTTAAAATCACTCGCCTCACCACTGGTTCCAGGCATTGTCTTGACAATATCTGCTTGCCTTTTCACAAATTATCGCTGTGGAAATACTATCACCTGCTATCTGTTTTTCATTGATCCACACCCCAACAACTTCTCAACCTCATCCACTGTTTTCGATCTATTTTTCGTTAACATATCAACCCCTTTTGCAACATTAGCTTCCTTATTTCATTTCTCTTGCCAGGATAGTGGTGATAGTAGATGTTTTTTCTTGTACATCCTGGCAAGCTCACTCACACGTATACCACTCATATTTTTCAATATCTCCTTCTTTAGTTCGAGGGTTTTCACTCTCTTTACACAGGGGTGCCACTAGGAAGCTTCTTGGATCCATGGTGACTTATTTCACAGTGACAGTCACTGAACCACCAATAAACACAACAAAAGTATTGTGAATGTTTGAAAGAGCGCGCTGGGTAATTTTCTCTCAATGGTAAACAACGCTAGACTGGCGAGGCGCGCAAGCGCTGGCAGGCGGACAGGTCTGGTACGGACTGCTACACGAGGGAATGGCTCTACACGAGGGAAATATTACCAAAGCGCTCGTTACACGAATTCACCGCTATACGGAATCACCGCTAGTTGAGGGACCACTGTACTTGATTTTTTTGGCATAGCAAATCTCAGCCAGTAAACACTTGGTATTGAATTATATCACTCACTGACATTGTAAACAAAGAAGCACTAAGTCGATGGCAGAGGTTAGATTAACCTAGGATGGTTTTATTAGCTAAGGTGGCCCATGGCCTGGTATGCAAAGCTCTCACTTCACACACTGAGGGTCTCTGGCTCGATTCCTGTCAAGAGTGGAAATATTGGGAGTGTTTCCTTACACCTGTTGTCCCTGTTCAGCAAAATGGGTACCTGGTGTGGGTCATATCCTGGGACAAAATTGACATAATTTCCCCATAACAAGTGGCTTTCTATGTACAGTGGAACCTTGACTTTCGAGTGTCCCAACATACGAGTTTTTCGAGATACGAGCCGTCGCTCGGTCAATTTTTTTGCTCTGAGTTACGAGCGAGCTTCACCCACAACCTGTATACTGTACCTCACTTGTTTATCTATGATTTCATGCTTTAATTCCATGGAAATCATCCTCTTTCTTCTTCTCAGCACTGTCTTTTGCACTTATTTAGGACCCATGGTTAGAAAAAGAAATTTGGCCAAATAACTGTAAAAAATGTAAGCAAAGCATGGCAAAAATGCTTCCACAGCGAAGTAAAGAGTGCACTGTGCCAACTAGTGGCCATGTTCTGAAGCTCATTATTATTATTATAATTATTATTATTATTACAGTACAGTACAGTGGACTCCTGAATTTCGAGAGTCTCAAGTTTCGTGAATTTCGATTATCGTCAATTTTTTGGTCAAAATATAGCCTCAAGTTTCGTGATTTGCCTCAAAATTCGGCGGTCATATGGAACTCATCCAGGCCCACCCCTTGTGGCATTGTTTCTGTATGACCATCACCCATGTGTTCATACGATACTTTTAATAAACCATTCTTTGCTGAACTGATACAGTGGATCCGGGATGTTTTTGAAGAAAATGCCAAACAGGACATTCATTACACAGGAGGAAAAGGCAACGCCAGGACACAAGCCTATGAAAGACAGGCTAACTCTTATGTTTGTAGTAATGTTAGTGGTGATTTTAAAGTGAAGCCTTTACTGGTGTATCACTCTGAAAATCCCAGAGTGTTTAAGAAATGCAGTGTCGCTAAGGCTAATTTGTGTGTGTGTGGAAGGAAAACAGTAAGGCATGGGTCACTAGGAAATTTTCTTTGATTGGTTCCATGAAGTTTTGGCCCCAGTGTGAAGAAATATCTTGAGGAAAGTAAATTGGGCCTCAAGTGCCTCCTGGTAAATGGACAATGCTCCTGGTCATCCTCCAGACTTGGAAGAGCAAATTGTGGAGGACTTTAAGTTCATCATAATGAAGTTCTTGCCCCCTAATACCACTCCTCTCCTCCAGCCCTTGGACCAGCAGGTCATTTCAAACTTTAAAAAACTCTACACCAAAGCAATGTTTCAAAAGTGCTTTGATGTGACCTCAGACACTAATTTGACCCTAAAAGACTTTTGGAAAGATCATTTCAGTATCCTCCATTGCATAAACCTTATAGATAAGGCTTGGGAGGGAGTGACTACCAGGACTTTGAACTCTGCCTGGAGAAAATTGTGGCCAGACTGTGTCCCAGAGAGGGATTTTGAAGGTTTTGGGGATGAGCCTCAGGAGCCTGAGCCTGTTGTGGAAGCAATTGTGGCACTGGGGAAGTCCATGGGGTTGGATGTTAGTACTGAGGATGTGGAAGAGTTGGTGGAGGAGGACAATGAAGAGATAACCACTGCAGATCTGCAAGACCTACATCTGCAACAGCAACAGACCACAGTTCAGGAAAATGGTCCAGAGGAGGAGGAGGAGGAACAGAGATGTAAGACAGTGCCTTCTTCAAGGATTAGGGAGATCTGTGCCAAATGGACTGATGTGCAAGGCTTTATGGATGATTTTCACCCTAACAAAGCTGTTGCAGGCCTTGCTGGCAACATGTACAATGACAATGTGGTGTCCCATTTCAGGGATGTTTTAAAGAAACGCCAGACACAGAGCTCCCTAGACCCATTTTTGGTTAGAGAGGGGTCCAGTGACTCTCAACCTGGTCCTAGTGGCATTAAAAGGAAAAGGCCAGTAACCCCAGAAAAGAACTTGGTACCTGCAGTGTTAATGGAAGGTTATTTCCCTTCCAAACACTAGCATACTACTCCTTCCTCCCCCCTCCTTCCATCTTCCACACATCAACAACTCTTCAATAAAGGTAAGTGTTAAGTTACTACACTGTTGTATTTATTAGTGGTAATTTATATATACATGTACGTGTAAGTTAAGTGTAAACAATATTTATTTTAATACTTTTGGGTGTCTGGAACGGATTAATTGAATTTCCATTATTTCTTATGGGGAAAATAGATTCAGATTAAGTTATATTCGGTTTAAGTTAAGCCCTCTGAAACGGATTAATCACGTAATCCGGTGGTCCACTGTATAATAATAATAATTTTATTGCAAAGATACAAAGATGTACATAGTTTTATATAAAGGGGTGCATGCCAAAAGCCACTAATATGCAGAGCATTGTGGGAATTCTTC
>WNWK01056156.1:0-11080 GCA_009830355.1 Cherax destructor
TTAGCACCTTAAGTAAAAGGAATTATTGGATGAAAGGCAGTACTAGGTATTTATTTGCTGGGAACTATTTCAAGAGAATATATAAATGGGGATTAAATTAAATGGACAGATAGTAAATATGATATAAAATTAACTTAGAAGCAAGATTTGATTTATATTATAAAGTTGAAGCAAGTAATAGCACTAAAAGTAAAGTACATAGTGTATGAGGTAGTTGGTACTAGCTAGTATAAAGTTAGTACAAAAATTTCACAAAGTAATAGTAACATACACTAATACACCACACGTATATTGTGTTGAGGACAATAGGCTAATCAGTAATGGTAATGTCAGCTTGTCTAAGGAAGTTGGTGAGATCACGTTCGTTTGATATAGAAAATTGCTGACCTGTTGATACTTTTCGAACTAGTATTTTCCCATCACGAGCGAAGCACTGATGGATTTTGTTCTCCAGTTTAAGTTTTCTCAGCCTAAACAGAAGGTTTTGACACATGTCAATAAGCACTGAAGAAGGCACCTCCTTTACTCCCTCTTCCTCCTCCTGTGAAGCAATAACCTCAGCTCTGGTCTGATGCTGTTCCAGTTCCAGCTCTTGCAGCTCCTCACTTGTTAGCTCTACCCTGTGGTCCTCCACTAACTCTTCCACATCCTCACCCTTGTCCGATCGTCGTGATGCACATTGCATTCGCTATTATGTTCGCTCTCATGACCTCCGCAATCCTTCCATGTATAGGAGTGTCACAGATGTTAGTAGACGCTCGTTATTTGTTCGTCGCCCCTGTTTACTTCGTCCCTTTTCTCTTCGTCTGCATTCACTCTTGTCTTCCCTTCAGCTTCCGCCTTTATATGTTCATGTGACTTCACCTTTTCCTCTACCCCCTTGGGAAGTTCCTGCTGTCCGTGTCTGTTCTATTCCTCTACCTTGCGCGAAAGCCCAACTACCTACGGCGGCTTCTCGCTCTTTCTTTCTAGACCATTTCCGTTCTCATTCCCATGCCATCGCAGTATACACCGATGGTTCAAAGTCATCTGACGGCGTCGGATTTGCAGCAGTGTTTCCGGACAGCGTCGTACGAGGGCATCTATTACCCTCGGCTAGCATATTTACGGCTGAATTGTATGCCATTCTTGTGGCACTTATCCGTATTGCATCTATGCCTGTATCACCATTTGTGGTCGTTTCAGACTCCCTTAGTGCTTTACAGGCTATCCGTAAAATTGATACACCTCACCCCCTAGTTCTTCGTATCCACCTTTGGTTACGCCGTATCTTTAGCAAGCATAAAGATATTGTCTTTTGTTGGGTCCCTGGTCATGTTGACGTACAGGGCAATGAACAGGCAGACACTGCTGCGCGGTCAGCAGTACATGACCTTCCAGTTTCATATAGAGGTGTTCCTTTCACGGACTATTTTGCAGTCATTACTACCCACCTTCGCACCCGTTGGCAACAACGCTGGTCTGACCTGCTAAATAACAAACTTCATTCTATTAAACCGGTTATAGGTTTCTGGCCTTCTTCTTGTCACCAATGTCAAGGTTGGGAGACTACACTCTCCCGTCTTTGCATCGGCCACACTCGTCTTACTCACGGGTATCTCATGGAGAGGCTCCCTGCCCCTCTCTGTGAGCATTGTCAGGTTCCAGTGTCTGTTCGACATATTCTGCTGGACTGCCCACTCTATCAACGAGCACGCAGAATTTACCTCCAACGATGTCTTCGCTCTGCGGCCCTTTCTTTACCTTCCCTTCTTGCTGATGGACCCTCCTTTAATCCTGACTCTCTTGTTGACTTTTTGACAGAAACTGACTTACTACACAAACTCTGAAGATTATACCTCTAGCACCTCCCTCAATCCCTTCTACCTCGATCTCTTGCTACCCTCTATCCCTGCACTATCCACCGTCATGCTGCATCCATCTCCCTCTTACAACCCACTCTCCCTGCATCCTACAATAACCTCCAGCACTGTATAACCCCTGTGGTTTACTGCTTCTATTTGATTATAATAATAATCCACATCCTCACCACTCACCTCCAACCCCAGGCTGTTCCCCAATGCCACTATAGAGTCCACAACAGGCACAGGATCATCAGGGTCAGGGTCAGCCTCAAATCCTTCAAAATCCCTCTTTTCAACACAATCTGGCCACAGTGGTCTTCAAGCAGAGTTCAAAGTCCTGGAAGTCACTCCCTCCCAAGCATTACCTATAAGGCCTATGCAGTGCACGATATTGAAGTGATCTTTCCAGAACTCTCTTAGGGTCAATGCAGAGGCTGAGGTTACATCAAAGCACCTTTGAAACAATGCTTTGGTGTACAGTTTCTTGAAGTTGGAAATGACCTGCTGGTCCATGGGCTGGATGAGAGGAGTGGTCCCAAGTTGTGAGGATGAGCAGGAGCATTGTCCAGTACCAGGAGGCACTTGAGTGGCAATTTCTTTTCCAGGAGGTATTTCTTCACACTAGGGCCATACACTCCAGTCAACCATTCAACGAAAAAGCCCTTAGTGACCCATGCATTAGTGTTAGCCTTCCAATACACACACAAATTATTCCTGTTAACATTGTGTTTCTTGAAGGCTCTGGGATTTTCTGAGTGATACACCAGTAAAGGTTTCACTTTAAAATCACCACTGGCATTGGCACAAAGCATAAGAGTTAGCCTGTCTTTCATAGGCTTGTGTCCTGGCAGTGCCTTTTCCTCCTGAGTAATGAAGGTCCTCTTTGGCATTTTCTTCCAAAAGAGGCCTGTTTCATCACAATTAAACACTTGTTAGGATTCGAATTTTTCAGTGTCTATGAACCCCTTGAATTCCTGCACAAATTTTTCAGCTGTACGTTTGTCTGAGCTGGCTGCCTCACCATGCCTCACAACACTGTATATGCCACTACGTTTATTAAACCTCTCAAACCAGCCTCTGCTGGCTTTAAAATCACTCACATCAGCACTGGTTGCAGGCATTGTCTTGACAAGATCTGCGTGCAACTGCCTTGTCTTTTCACAAATTATCGCTGTGAAAATACTATCACCCGCTATCTGTTTTTTATTGATCCACACCAGCAATAACTTCTCTACCTCATCCACTGTTTTTGATCTTTGTTTCGTAAACATATCAACCCCTTTTGCAACATTAGCTTCCTTGATTTCTTTTCTCTTTGCCAGGATAGTGGTAATAGTAGATTGTTTTTTTCTGTATATCCTGGCAAGCTCACCCACACGTATGCCACTCATATTTTTCAACAATCTCTTTCTTCAGTTCGATGGTGTTCCTCACTCTCTTTACCACAGGGGTGCCACTAGGAAGCTTCTTTGGACCCATGGTGACTTATTTCACAGTGACAATCACTAAACCACCAAAAAAGACAACAAATGTATTGTGAATGTTTGAAAGAGCGCACTGGGTATTGTTCACTCAAGTGTAGACAATGCTGGACTGGCGTCCTGGGAGGAGGCGCGCAAGCGCAGAGCGGGCAGACAGGTCTTGTATGTATCGCTAACCGAGTAAATATCGCTAACTGAGAAAAATATTGACCTTAAAAAGCAACCGTTAACCAAACAAATCGTTATCTGGAATGATCGTTAGCCGAGGGTCCACTGTACTTGCACTCAGAAGGAGGGATGGAGGTGTTTACAGTTAGTGGGCCATCTGAACTGTGATGTCAGCAATATGTCTGGCAAAACAGTCATTGAATAAGCATCAGTGAAAGCCTTTCCAATTTTTTTTTTTGGTGGGGGGGGGGTCACCCTGTGTGGGAGATGAGTGGTGTTAAAAATAATAATAATTCATACCTTGTAATGCATGGAAAATTGCTAAAAACAAAAGTAAATACTATGTACAGTATGTGCTGTATTTCATAAGTGGAGTGTATCAATGGGATTGTAATATCCAAGTTTTTCAAGGGTTTGAATTGAAACCTTAGATAAGTTTGGGTAATATTGTTTTCTGGGATCAGTGTGCTATTAAATGTTGCTCTAAAAAAATACAAGCATTCACTTGGAAATTTTACAATAATGGTTCAATAAATACTTGGGTATATTTGTGGAGGAGGATGTTTGTGCGAATAGAAGAAAAGTGTTTTGTGGGTGTAAGGCATGGGAGGGCAAGGAATGTGAGGAGCAACCATGAGTGCATAGTTATTTTAACCCAACACCTCAGGTGATGCTGCATCTTATATTGGCCCCAAGTAACAGGGGCAATATTCTTCCCATATTTTATTAGTAATGTAATTATTCACATCCAAATAGTAGTTATAATGACACTGTTAAATAGAGTAGTGTTTTATGAATTACAGTGGACCCTCGGTTTTCGTGCACCTCCAAATTCGAACAATTATAAAAGTGTATTTTCGTAAGTGCTTTTGTAAGTGTACTTTTGGGGGGGTCTGAAATGACTAATCTAATTTACATTTATCCTTATGGGAACAAATTCGTTTGGTAACGGCACTCAAACAGCATTCTGGAAAGAATTTTCAACGAAAACCGAGGGTCCACTGTATTTAATACTGGAACATTGCTCTATCACATTTTCTGAGCATGGAGTTTGTGTAAGAATATATAGACGCAGAAGTATAGTAATTTTAAAATTGTTAACTAAAAAGCAACTCATTTTGCTTAATAATATTTTCAGAACCATAATATAATACATATTTATTGTATACAGTAGTTAGCATAAAACTTGAATTTATGTATCCAGTATTTACAGAAAAAATAATTTTGATTACAGTAACCAACACCATGGGGCCTGGTGCTGTGCAGATAATAGAAAATTCCCCAGAAATACAGAAAAAATATACACTGTAGCAGCAAAGCTATTTTGTATTAAAAATAAGTGTGCACCAACAGAATATATTTATATTTACTGTAGATTTTGGTATGTTAGCATAGTCATGAACTGCGACTCAATGCAAGTTTTTCGAGATCTTGTTCTCCTTTTGTCAATGTATAGAAAATAAATAATGAACAGTTGTAACTTTTCAAGAGTTGTAGGGAGGCTCGAATGTGGCAAGTCTATATTTTACACAAGCCAGCTGCTCTGCCACTCGACCATGAGGATGACCAGTAACGAATGCTTTAAGGAAAACTTAAGATGCATAAGAATGAGAGCGGGAGGCAACTGGGTTTTATGTACCTGCATTTTATATTTGCACCTGTTTCATGCATGCTCTTGTGTCTCATACTTGTACCTGTTTCATGCATGCTCTTGTGTCTCATGCTTCCACCTGTTTCATGCATGTACCTGTTTCATGTGAGTACCTGTGTCTTATGTGTACCTGAGTTTCATGTGAGTACTTTTGTCATATGTGTATCTGTTTCATACATGTGCCTGTGTTTCATATATTTACTTGTTTCATTTGTATGTTTCATATTGTACCTGTTTCATACATGTACCTGTTTAATTTGTACCAGTGTTTCATACATGTACATGTATGAAACATGTGTTTAATGTGTGTTCCTGTTTCATACATGCACCTGTGTTTAATATGTGCACTTGTTTCATGTGTACCTGTATTTCATACGCACCTGTGTTTCATGTGTACCTGTATTTCATATGTACCTGTTTTTCATGTGTACCTGTGTTTCATGGATGTACCTGTGCTTTATGCATGCACCTGTGTTCATGTGTTCCTGTATGTCATACATGTACTTATATTTCATACATGTACCTGTACTTCATACATGTACCTGTACTTCATACATGTACCTGTACTTCATACATATATCGGCATTTATATACATGCACTTATGTTTCATGTTAGTTACCATTTTGTCCTAGGCACATGTCGATTTGACACTAGGCCTGTTGTATGTATGTGTGTGAGTGTGTGTGTGTGTAAGGAAACACTTCGAAATGTTTCCGCCCCGTCGGGAATAGAACCCGGGCCCTCCGTGTATCTGTGTTTCATGTGTACCTGTTTCATGTGTACCTGTGTTTCATGTGTACCTGTGTTTCATACATGTATCTTTGTTTCATTCACGTTCCTGTTTTGGATGTGTATCTCGCCTCTCTGATTACTCACGCCTAACACCTATTTGTACTCACCCATTTGTGGTTGCAGGGGTCGATTCACAGCTCCTGGCCGCCCCTAACTGCTTGTGATGGTAAACAGGTTGCCAGTGCATGCTACCTTCGGTTTGTTAGGTGTAAGGCCTATATCCACTGCACAAGGAGTCGTTAGGTTCATAATCAACCAACACACTATCCTTAATGAATACTTAAATTCTTAACGTAAATTCTCGTTATGTATATTAAGAAATACATTATATATTTCTTGGTGCATATACAGTACCCCTGAATAATTCTATAAAAACATGATAATTGTATTCTCTTCCCTTTCCCTTCTTCCTCTCTTTTCTTACCCCCACTCCCTCCTTCATGCTCCTTTCTCTCTCCCTTTCCTCTTTTTCTCCCTCCTCTCTCTCCCCTCCTCCTCCTCCCTCCCACATGCTTCCTCCCTCCCTCCCACCTGCTTCCTCCCTCCCTCCCTCTCTCCTGCTTCCTCCCTCCTGCTTCCTCCCTCCCTCCCTCTCTCCTGCTTCCTCCCTCCTGCTTCCTCCCTCCCTCCTGCTTCCTCCCTCCCTCCCTCTCCCTGCTTCCTCCCTCCCTCCTGCTTCCTCCCTCCCTCCTGCTTCCTCCCTCCCTCCTGCTTCCTCCCTCCCTCCTGCTTCCTCCCTCCCTCCTGCTTCCTCCCTCCCTCCTGCTTCCTCCCTCCCTCCTGCTTCCTCCCTCCCTCCTGCTTCCTCTCTCCTGCTCCCTCCCTATCATCCCCATCCCTCCCTCCATATCTGTATATGGGGTGAGAGTTTCCTCAATATTTGTGACTAGGTTGATTGTGGCCTTCCCGACCCTCACGTAGTAGATGGGCCTTCAACCTATCAGACTAACAATCTGTCTCCCTCTCTTTTTCTTTGCAGATTGTAAAGAAAAGAAGTCAAGCGCTGTGTGTCGTCTGCTGGCAGGATATCAGCTCACACGTCTTGAACGTGGGAGCAAACACAATACAGCCTAGTGCAACTCTGTAACAGCCAATCTCCCCACCCCATCTGACTCCCAACTATTACCACATTGTTTTCTCTCGTTTGCATCACCTTTCCTCTTCCCCCTCCCCCTACCCCCTCTTTCTCCCCGTCCCCTCCATCAAGCCCTCTCTGCTCTGTATATAATACTGAAAGGTATGGATGTTAAGATACAGTATGTTATATCAGTGGTAAAATATACCGACAATCACGTGAATAAAACAGTACATACAGTATATGGTTTATGGCATTTATTGAGAAGACGTTTCGTCCATCACGGACTTTATCAATCGATCAATACAGATATAAACTGCATACATGTACAAATCTTAGTATGGAAGAAGTTAATGTATTCAGATATTTAGGAGTAGACTTGTCAGCAGATGGGTTTATGAAGGGCGAGGTTAACCATAGAATTGAAGTCGGAAAAAAGGCGAGTGGTGCATTGAGGTATCTGTGGAGACAAAAAATGTTATCCGTGGAGGCAAAGAAGGGGATGTACGAGAGTATAGTGGTACCAACACTCTTATATGGGTGTGAAGTAGGGGTTGTAAATGCTCCAGCAAGAAAGAGGCTAGAAACAGTGGAGATGTCGTGTCTAAGGGCAATGTGTGGTGTACATATTATGCAGAGAATTCGTAGTGTGGAAATTAGGAAGTGTGGAGTTATTAAAAGTATTATTCAGAGGGTTGAAGAGAGGTTGTTAAGGTAGTTTCGTCATTTAGAGACGATGGAACAAAATAGGATGACGGATGACTTAGAAGGTTTATAAATCTGTAGTGGAGGGGAGGAGGGGTAGGGGTCGTTCTAGGAAAAAATGGAGGGGGGGGTAAAAGAGGTTTTGTGTGCAAGGAGCTTGGACATGCAGCAGGCATATGTGAACGTGTTAGGAGTGAATGGAGACGAATGGGTTTTGGGACCTGACGAGCTGTTGGAGTATGAGCAGGGTAATATTTTGTAAAGGGATTCAGGGAAACCGGTTAGCCGGACTTGAGTCCCGGAGGTGGGAAGTACAGTGCCTGCACTTTAAAGGAGGGGTTTGGGATAATGGCTGTTTGGAGAGACATCTGAATTGTAGTATCTGAGCGCCTTTACAAAGACACTGATTATGTGTGAATGATGGTGATTGTGTTGAATGATAGTGTTTCTTTTTTGGGTCACCCTGCCTCGGTGGGATACGGCCGGTTTGTTGTTATATATATATGTTCTGTTTCTTTATATCTGGATAGACTGATGAAGTTCCTGGTGGCCGAAACGTCTTCTCGTTAATTGCCATACATCGCACATTGTCTTATTCACATAAAAAGTATGCTAGACAAGCAGGGTAGTGTTTTATCCTCAGTGAAACGTCCCGATAAAATAGCCTGTTATGCATATTGTCTTCATATCCATGCTCATCTGTTCTCTCCCTCTCTCTCTCTCTCAGCCTCATTGACATGATACAAATAGTGGAGTAGTATAAAGCGATCTGCAGCATTACTCGAAAGTGTATTTTCATTAAAATTAAAATGCCTGATTTTGGGGGACTTTAATTAAACATTCGAGGGTCGCGGTTTTGTGATCTTGTACCTGCACTGTATATTGCAGTTTTACAGTATTGTAATTGAGACTTGCATTGAGGTGCTTAGGGTTACCAAGCCTACACACGAACACAATTTGCAGTGTTCAGAAATCATGAGTTCTTCTGTTAGTTTATTTGTTAGTTAAAACGCCGTACACTATCATCACTTGTGGCTATGGCGTGAACAGGAAGCTCTAGGCTTGTGCTTGCCAAATTTTTCAGGTAAAATTTGAACTGGCACAATTTTTCTGCTTCGGTAGGCGTGGCGGGTAGACTGCTACAGATGTGTCTCAATCCGTGAGAAAGATTTTAATAATGTTTTCCCTCCTGCATTGTGGTTATGTGAGCTTCACATGAAGCTGCTTCGCTCGTATGTCACATTGGACTTCTTGAGAGTTCGTATGTCACATTGGACTTCTTGAGAGTTCGTATGTCACATTGGACTTCTTGAGAGTTCGTATGTCATTGACTTCGAGGTTCGTATGTCACATTGGACTTCTTGAGAGTTCGTATGTCAATTGGACTTCTTGAGTTCGTATGTCACATTGGACTTCTTGAGAGTTCGTATGTCACATTGGACTTCTTGAGAGTTCGTATGTCACATTGGACTTCTTGAGAGTTCGTATGTCACATTGGACTTCTTGAGAGTTCGTATGTCACATTGGACTTCTTGAGAGTTCGTATGTCACATTGGACTTCTTGAGAGTTCGTAGTCCATTGACTTTTGAGTTCGATGTCATTGGACTTCTTGAGAGTTCGTATGTCACATTGGACTTCTTGAGAGTTCGTATGTCACATTGGACTTCTTGAGAGTTCGTATGTCACATTGGACTTCTTGAGAGTTCGTATGTCACATTGGACTTCTTGAGAGTTCGTATGTCACATTGGACTTCTTGAGAGTTCGTATGTCACATTGGACTTCTTGAGAGTTCGTATGTCACATTGGACTTCTTGAGAGTTCGTATGTCACATTGGACTTCTTGAGAGTGTTCTTCGTTTTTAATATCCAACCTGTTCAGTATTTTAAATATCTAAGAAATCAGTTTTTTGAAGTAAATTTAATGAATGCTAAAGTGTTAGGAAGAGATATGGTTTTTAAAGATTAAAATATCGAATCCGATAATTTGAAAAAAAAAATAGTTTCCAAGGGAATAATTAAAAAATCAATAAAAAACAGATTCCTAAGATGTTAGTATGAACAGATTCCAAAGATGTTAGTAAAGAAGGTGATGAGGAAGGTCAGTGACGCGACCACAACTGACAGCATGGGATGTATACAGAGGTGTGTATCTTTTACTCTATATATGCTGAGAGTTTACTTTAATTCTTATTTTAGGGACTACAGTATTCTTGTGTGGTGGGGAAAAGGTTGCATGCAGCTTTAATGATTCTAGTGTAGTCGATAGGCTTTAGACTGCATTAACCAGCTGACGGGTGGTGCCTGTTATGAAGGTTGAGATGAATTACATTTCTGGAAATTTCCAGAGCTGCTTCCTTCAAAGAAAGAAATGGGTGAAATGTGTACATGTTTCCCTCTTTCGGGTAAATGAAGATTTATCTTTTATCATGTATACATTATGTCAGTTTAAAAAGTTGTCAGTAGATATTTTCTCTCTACCCTAGTTATGTGAACTATAATAATGACCAGTGACTCGATGCAAGTTTAAGTAACTTACGCATTCTAGTTTCTGCTTAATATAAGTGTAATAACTTCCAGACTAACGTAAACAAGTCAAACTTTTATGTTGGCTCCAAGGCTGGCTAAGTATATGTATCTAATATGGATTTTAAACTTTGTCTGTTGTTTTCTTAAAAACAACCATTGATTTGATGGCTGACCATGACCTTGTTCTTTTATTGTTTTAACGACCTCTTTAAGGGGGGCTCCTTGACGTGGTAAAGAGGCTATCGGTCTGAGGAATTGGACCTTTTGGTCTTCTTCCTCAGACCGAACCTAATTACCCCCCAATCCCCCCTCCCTTTTCCCATCTCCCCCATCCTCCCTTTTCCCTTTCCTCCTCCTCCTCCTCATCCCTCCCTTATTTCCTTCCCAGTTTTACCCTGGGAGCTTCTCTCCTCAGGCATTCTAGTTCCTAGGTAGGGGAAGGGTATCGTAGTCCATCCCATTCCGTTGAGGTCCTTGGCGGTGGTGTAGTTTGCCGTGGAATCTGGATCGCCTGGGGATGTCCGATCCTCTCCGGTCACCCGGGGGTGGCTTTGGGTATCTTTCGGGCGACGGGTGTATCTCTGGAGGCCACCTTTCGGATTCCGGGGTGGTGGCCGAAGGCGGTATGCTTTGTGGCGGATATCCGGCCGCCCTCTCTTTTGTCCGCGGAGATGGCTCGGTGGATGTGAGGTTGCTATCCCGGATTGCTGGTTTACTGGCGTGAAGGGTAGGGTATGGCACGGGTTCCATGCAGCATCTGCACTACTTGCGGTGTTGAGGTCCTCTTGGGCACGGAGGATTTGCGCTCCCTTTCATTCCTCCTAGGACCTATTCC
>WNWK01056157.1:0-11079 GCA_009830355.1 Cherax destructor
CCAGAAATAACGGATTTAAATTGGATAAATTTAGATTTAGAAAGGACATAGGCAAGTACTGGTTTTCGAACAGAGTTGTAGATGCGTGGAACAATCTTCCGAGTAGGGTGATAGAGGCTAGGACCTTGGGTGGCTTTAAAAGAGATTGGACAAATATATGAGTGGGAGGGGCTGGGTTTGATTTGTGTCGTGAGTACGGAATAAATTCTTAGGTAGTGGTGGTTTTGATAAGGACCTGCCTTGTATGGGCCAGTAGGCCTTCTGCAGTGTTCCTCCATTCTTATGTTCTTATGTTCTTATGTTCTTATGAATCCATTATTGCGGGTTCTCTCTTGGAGAGATATCCTCAAGACCTTATTTATATCCCCTTTGTTAATACCCATTTTCCACTTGTATACCTCGATCATGTCTCCCTCATTCTACGTCTTACAAGTGAATGTAATTTTAGGGTCTTCAATCTTTCTTCGTAAGGAAGATTTCTAATGCTATGTATTAATTTAGTCATTCTACGCTGAATGTTTTCTAACGAATTTATGTCCATTCTGTAATATGGAGACCAGAACTGAGCTGCGTAATCTAGGTGAGGCCTTACTAATGATGTATAAAGCTGTAATATAACCTCTGGACTTCTGTTGCTAACACTTCTTGATATAAATCCCAGTAATCTATTTGCCTTATTACGTACGCTTAGGCATTGCTGTCTTGGTTTAAGGTTGCTGCTTACCATCACCCCCAAGTCCTTCTCGCAATCTGTATGGCTAAGTTCTACGTTATTTAACTTATAAGTGCTTGGGTTATGGACACTCCCGAGCTTCAGAACCTTGCATTTATCTACATTGAACTGCATCTGCCACTTTTCTGACCACGAATTAAGTTTGTCTAAATCTTCCTGAAGTTCTATGACATCTATGTTTGAATCAATTATCCTACCTATCTTCGTGTCGTCGGCGAATTTGCTCATATCACTAGTAATTCCCTCATCAAGGTCATTGATATATATTATAAATAACAATGGGCCTAAGACTGATCCCTGTGGAACACCACTTGTTACCAGTCCCCATTCGGATTTAACCCCATTTATGCACACTCTCTGCTTCCTATTGGTGAGCCATGACTCGATCCATGACAGCACTTTTCCCCCAATGCCATGAGCTGCCACTTTCTTTAACAGTCTCTGGTGCGGTACTCTATCAAAAGCCTTACTAAAGTCTAAATAAACAATATCGAATTCTTTATCTTATCATTTTCATTATTTATTTCTCTCCTAATATTATTCCTAATGCTAGACACGGATATATCAAAGTTATATTCTACATTCTCCACCAGCAAAGAAATAAAAATTGTATTGTATTGTAATCTGAACGAATCTTCCTCCTACCATCGACAAGTCGGGCTCGATACCGCTTACGCTGTCAGTGGCCCTTACAAACCCAACAAAGAAAGAAGTATCAGCTGAGTCACTCCACAACATAACTTATTTAACCGTCAATACATTCAATAAATTACCACTTTTACGACATTTATCTCCCGTCTACTAGCGAATGAAGTAAGTACCAACACCAGCCTAACGAATTTCCAATAAAAATTTGTGTATCTGCGTCACAAACCGAAAAAAATACGGTTGTCTCCCCTGAACCCTTGTTAAACCTCTCCAGTACGACCCATACTGGTTTAGGGATTCCCCGTGTAATACAATAATATTGAAGGTATTAGCTACATTTTGTAGGTTAATGAATTGTTTACAGGGACTTGCCTGAATTCCTTGTACTTATCACCAGTCTATTATATCCCATTTTACGCCTGAATTTATATTTGGCAAGTTTTAGAATAATTTCAACTGGGAAATATTTCCTGGAGGTGTAAAACTAACCTGCCACACTGTGTTAACTCTCTTGGTGGTAAACTAACCTGCCACACTGTTAACTCTCCTGGTGTTAACCTACCTCCAGGTAGGTAGACTCAGTTAACTCTCCTCTAGGTGTTAAACTAACCTGCCACACTGTGTTAGCTCTCTTGGAGATGTAAAACTAACCTGCCACACTGTGTTAACTTTCTTGGTGGTAAACTAACCTGCCACACTGTTAACTCTCCTGGTGTTAATCTAACCTACCACACTCAGTTAACTCTCCTCTAGGTGTTAAACTAACCTGCCACACTGTGTTAGCTCTCCTGGATGTGTTAAACTAACCTGCCACACTGTGTTAACTCTCCTGGAGGTGTTAAACTAACCTGTCACATTGTGTTAATTCTCCAGGAAGTGTTAAACTAACCTGCCACACTGTGTCAAGTCTCCTGGTGTTAATCTAACCTACCACACTGTTAACTCCTGGTGTTAAACTAACCTACCACACTGTGTTAACCATCCTGGTGCTAAACTAGCCTGCCACACTGTGTTAACTCTCCTGGAGGTGTTAAACTAACCTGCCACAGTGTTAACTTTCCAGTAGGTGTTAAACTAACCTGCCACTCTTGTTAACTCTCCTGGTGTTAAACTAACCTGCTCACACTGTGTTAACTCTCTAGGAGGTGTTAATCTAACCTACCACACTGTTAACTCTCCTGGAGGTGTTAAACTAACCTGTCACACTGTGTTAACTCTCCTGGAGGTGTTAATCTAACCTACCACACTGTTAACTCTCCTGGAGGTGTTAAACTAACCTGCCACACTGTGTTAACTCTCTAGGAGGTGTTAATCTAACCTGTCACACTGTGTTAACTCTCCTGGTGTTAAACTAACCTGCCACACTGTGTTAACATTCTCCATGAGCACATATCTCTTATTATGTCTGGAAACTTTCAAGTGTTTTATATTGCATATTTTATATGTACAGTACTCTGATAATTATACTTATGTGTCCCTGTACCTAAATATACTTACTGTGCTAGCATGTAGGTACACATTAAAATCACTAAGAGTGTCCCTCTGGCCTTGACGCCATAGTAATAATACTAATACAGTGGACCCTAGCTTATTGGCCATTCCTGTTATCGGCCAACTCACTTATAGGACGGTTTTTCGGCTTCCGGTTATCAGCCGTCTGCATCTCTCTCTTGTTGAGTAAGGAATACTCTGCATGTTCATCCATTCATCCGTTCATTTTAGTGCTTGTTTATTGATTGTGACTGTGAAATAAACCACCATGGGGCCAAAGAAAGTTCAGACTGCCAGCCCTTTGGGGAAGGATATAGGAAAGCACTGGTTTGGTAATAGAGTTGTGGATGAGTGGAACAAACTCCCGAGCACCGTCATAGAAGCTTAAGACGTTGTGTAGTTTTAAAAATAGGTTGGATAAATACATGAGTGGGTGTGGGTGGGTGTGAGTTGGACCTGACTAGCTTGTGCTACTAGGTCAGATGCCGTGCTCCTCCCTTAAGTGAATGTGACTGACCTGACTAGGTCAAGGCATTGGCTTAAGCCTTTGGGAGAATTGGACCTGCCTTGCATGGGCCAGTAGGCCTGCTGCAGTGTTCCTTCTTTCTTATGTTCTTATGTAAAGGGCTGAGAGGGAAGAATGTGCCTTCTTCAGTGATTCTACAATATGTACGATACTAAAGTAGCAGGAGTCGATAAAGGCTATAGTGCCAGCCAGCGATAAAGTGTAGCATTAACAGTGTAGCAAGTAAGTTAAGCGATTAAGCGATAGAAAAATGACGACATGAAACTTAACTCCTCCATTGTTGTTAGAGGTGTATATAGGGCGACTGACAACACCGCTGCCTCTGCTGCCAACTTCACCACCACTATGTAAGGCGATAAAACACCTCAATTACTGGGAATGCTTGAAGTTCTAAACCTGTACTCTCTAGAATGCAGGTTGGAGAGATACATGATTATATACACTTGGAAAATCCAAGAGGGATTAATACCAAACTTGCACACGAAAATCACTCCCTACGAAAGCAAAAGACTAGGCAGACGATGCAACATCCCCCCAATGAATAGCAGGGGTGCCACTAGAACGTTACGAGACAACACAATAAGTGTCTGGGGCCCAAGACTGTTCAACTGCTTCCCAGCATACATAAGGGGGATTACCAATAGACCCCTGGCTGTCTTCAAGCAGGCACTGGACAGGCACCTAAAGTCGGTACCTGACCAGTTGGGCTGTGGTTCATATGTTGGATTGCATGCATCCAGCAGTAACAGCCTGGTTGATCAGGCCCTGATCCACCATGAGGCCTGGTCACAGACCGGGCCATGGGGGCGTTGACCCCCGGAACTCTCTCCATGTAAACTCCAGGTAGACCCATATACACCCAACAACAAACAACACAACACCACTCGTGACATTCGTAATGACATATTTTATTCACTCTAGAATATATGTCATGTTTCTATGTTATTAATATTGTTTATTATGTCATATTAGATGAATAGTGATAGATAAATAAGCCATATAGAGTTGATATTAGGATCATATTGAAGGAGTATTTTGTCCTGTCTCCAAACAATACTCTCCTCCTGCCTTCAATAAAGGTATGTAATAGTGATTTAAATGTTCATTTATCCATTTGTTTAGTCATTTTATTTAGTTCTCATTTTTTTGTCTATGTAAAACTATAGTTAATCTTAAAAAAAAAAAAATATTTTTTGTTGATATTTTTGTCTGGAATGGATTAATTGTATGTATTTACATTAATTCTTATGGGAAATATTATTTCGCTTTTAGGCCATTTCGCTTTTAGGCCGAGCTTCTGGAACGGATTACAGCCGATAAGCGAGGGTCCACTGTAGTACGTAATAATCACTCTTGGGCACATTAAATATCTCACCTCTCGCCCTACATTAAGACTACAAATATTTTAAGGTAAGTAATGAATGTACTGTACTATGTATGTGTTTTACTTTTTATTGTGTGTTTTTAATGCCTAGTTCTATTACTAACTTAATACAGTGGTACCTCGGTTAACGATGGTCCCCAAACTCGCCCTTTTATGTAAATTTATTTTTTTAAATGCGTTTGTAAGTGTGTTTTTGGGTGTCTAAAAGGACTAGTCTATTTTACATTATTCCTTATGGGGATAAATTCCTTTGGTAATGGCACTTGAACAGCATTCTGGAACGAAAAATATCGTTAACCGAGGTACCACTGTATAAGTTAGTGTAAACTTGTTGTCTGGCATTTATATGCATGTATAAGTGGAAAAAATGGCGTTCTGCTTTCCGGCGATGTCCACTTTCCGGCAGTAGCCTGGAACCAAACCTGCCATTTAAGTGGGGCCCTACTGTAATCACCAAAGCATTAGAACCTCTCCAGCAAATGTTTGACGAGTTGAAAAGAAAGAAACAGCAACTTCCTATCATGATGTATTTACAAAAGATTGAAAAAAAAAAAAACTTGACAACTATCGACAGTCTCCAACCATCAACATTGTAATGTCTTATTGTGTGTAATTTATCAATTAAACGACTTGTATACATGTATAGGGTTTGCTACTAGAGTGGACCCCCAGTGTTCGTGATGCTCCAAACTCGAACAATTATGTAAGTGTATTTTTGTAAGTGCTTTTGTAAGTGTATACAGTGGTCCTTCACCTAACGAGTATTCCATATAATGAGCAAATCGTGCAATGACCGCTTTTTGCTAAATATTTCTCTCATGTAGCGAGCATTCCCTCGTGTAGCGAGCCGTACCAGACATGTCCGCCTGCCCCGCGCCTGCACAGGACACCAGTCTAGCATTGTTTACCATTGAGAGAACATTACCCAGTGCGCTCTTTCAAACATTTACAATACTTTTGTTGTATTTTTTGGTGGTTTAGTGATTGTCACTGTGAAATAAGTCACCATGGGTCCAAAGAAACTTCCTAGTGGTACCCCAGTGGTAGCATTCATGCAGGGAGTGTAGCATTCATGCAGGGAGTGTAGCGGGCATGCAGGGAGTGTAGCGGGCATGCAGGGAGTGTAGCGGGCATGCAGGGAGTGTAGCGGGCATGCAGGGAGTGTAGCGGGCATGCAGGGAGTGTAGCGGGCATGCAGGGAGTGTAGCGGGCATGCAGGGAGTGTAGCGAGCATGCAGGGAGTGTAGCGGGCATGCAGGGAGTGTAGCGGGCATGCAGGGAGTGTAGCGGGCATGCAGGGAGTGTAGCGGGCATGTAGGGAGTGTAGCGGGAAGGCAGGGAGTGGGGATTCCCCTTCCAAACACTAAGCACTCCCTCACTCCTCCCTATCTTCCAGATGCCTGCAACTCTCTTCAATAAAGGTAAGTAAATGTTATTTATATTATATTTTTTGTGAATATTTTTGGGCGGAACGGATTAATTGTATTTACATTATTTCTTATGGGAAATAAGGTTTCGAATTACGAGCAATTCGTCTTAAGAGCTAGCTCCTGGAACGGATTAATTTCGTTAGTCGAGGAACCACTGTAATATTTGGGGGTCTAAAAGGACTAGTCTAATTTACATTATTCTTTATGGAAACAAATTCGTTTGGTAATGGCACTTGAACAGCATTCTGGAACGAATAAATCACGAACACCGGGGGTCCACTGTATCAGCAGTTTCGAACATCTATGTTAGATCTTGGATCATATCACCTGTGGATATGGGGTGACTACTATAGTACATGTAGTAGAACATCAATTAGCTATGAAGAATGTGAATAGTACTGAAATTCAAAATTAAAATATTTACTTTTTCCATTCCACAGGTTTATTAAGAAATAGGCCACCACTCTGGTCAGCATTCTCCCTGGTGACTACTCTGCATCTCCCCCAACTACTAGCTACCCACTGCTTTTGATTTTGGCTATTTTTCAAAGCATTAGTGGGAATGTGTGTTTACAATAGCAGATGTTCTTGAAAATGAAAATGTTTATTTCCTTGCAAAGCTTACAATGTGTGGTTTACATATAAAATATTAAATATTAATTACTTATTCTCTATTGTCCCATTATCAAGTAAACATTTTACCTCCATTGTGACTTATTCTATATATTTGTTGCATAGTGGTACGTATATGTTAAAACGAAAATGAGTAGTCCTACTGACATAGAAGAAAAGTTTGCTCTCAAAACTCATGCAGACAAGAGGGCATATCAGTGTTCAGAATGCCAGAAATGTTTTAAATATAAATATCTGCTTGTAGAACATATGAGAGGTCACACAGGGGAGAAACCACATAAGTGTTCAGAATGTCAGAAATGTTTCAGAGCTAAATTTTGTCTTGTACAGCATATGAGAATTCACACCGGAGAGAAACCATTTCAGTGTTCGGAATGTCTGAAATGTTTTCGACAAAAAGCAAATTTTGCCACCCATAAAAGAATTCACACAGGAGAAAAACCATATAAATGTTCAGAATGTCTGAAACAGTTTACACAAAGAAGTGCACTTGTGCAACACATGAAAATTCATACAGGAAACAAAATTCACATAATCGAAAAGTCATACCAGTGTTCTGAGTGCCAGAAATGTTTCACAACAAAACACAATCTTGTAAAACATACAAGACATCATACAGGTGAGAAACCATACCAGTGTGTGGAATGTTTAAAGTGTTTCATGCAACTAGTTGATCTCATAACACACATGAGAGCTCACACAGGGAAAACGCCATACCAGTGTTCAGAGTGTCTGAAATATTTTGCAGCAAAGTGCAATCTTGTAAGACACATGAAGGTTCATACAGGAGAGAAACCATTTCAGTGCTCAGAGTGTCAGAAATGTTTTACAACCAGAAGTAGTCTCCTAAAACACATGAGAGTCCATACGGGAGCAAAGCCATACCAGTGTTCAGAGTGTCTGAAATACTTCAGATACAGAAGCACTCTTGTAAGACACATGAGAGTTCATACAAGAAAGACATCATACCAGTGTTCAGTGTGTTTGAAGTATTTCAGGTACAGAAGCACTTTTGTAACGCATATGAGAATTCATAGAGGAGAGAAGCTATATCAGAATTCAGAGTGTCTGAAATATTTCAGAAATAAAAGCAATCTTAGAACACACAGACTTCAGTGTGACAAATGATATTTAGAGGTGTGAAATATTTTATGGCAGAATAGCAGTTTGAAGGATTAAAGAAACCTTGTTGGATCAGGAACCACAGACCGGGCCGCAGGGGCGTTGACCCCTGGAACTCTCTCCAGGTAAACTCCAGGTAATAAGGGAACTGAAAAAAAAAAATTAGCATTCCTGTGCAAATACTTACCAATCTCATCCCCAGCATTAACCTTTTCAGGGTCCATGCCGTAGTTCTATGGCTTTGAAGCCAGTGTCAGTGCAGTAGTTCTACGCCATGAGCTCAACTCAGATAAGCTATGAGTGGTAAATTTGGGCTTAGATATGATAGAATGGGTCTATGTGGTAAGAGTGCACCATATAAAAATAAATGCAGAAAAATTCCTACAAAACTGCGACCATGTTTTGGTTTAAAACAATTACTGGTGTATTTTCTTGTGGTTTTTATGGTTGTATTCATGGTTTCTTGGTCTCATTTGATGCAATGGAAAATATGTTACAGAAATAAAGATGATTTTGATTGGTTTTAGGAATGAAAATAGCTTGAAATTGGGCTCAAAGTAGCGGAAATGTTCGATTTTGTCGATGTTCAAGAGTAAATAAATCATATCACGATTCCAATACACGTCAACTGGTGGGTTTAATATGTGTTCACAGATGTGCTGATATTATTTATACAATTATTACAATATTGCATAACAGTAAATCTTCTATTTTTAGTGTGAATAAAAAATCAATATGGAGTTAATATAACAAATGAGCAGAAGAAATGTTATTTTAATGCCAGGAAGAATGCCTGCATTATTTATTCTGGACCCTATTTTGAAATTTGAATATTTTGAAATTTGTGTGAAATTGGACCAAATTATTTTTTGATCACTTAATTGGGTAATTGCAATAGTTGATTGGGCGGTTTCTTATGCTTAATCAATAAAATGGAAGACATACTAGCAAAAGAGCTAAGAATTTGGTCGACTGGAACAATGTAATTGGCCTAAAATAGGACTCATAGTAGGCAAAATCACCTATGCGTAAATATTGCTGATGGTAAAATTCGCTATGGCATAATTTCGGCAGTTTTTCATCAAATTTCGTACGTTTTGTTTTTTTGCCATTTCATAAGAAATTTTTTTTTTTTTTTTAATTCTTGGACCCTGTGAGCAAGTTTCAAATCAGGGGTCTGAATCCTGAAAGGGTTAATGAAAGTACTCAGCTAAGCCCTTTTGGCTTATACTGCTATAGTTACCTCAATAAAAAGTCACAATACCGTGACTGGAACAATAAATAACCCGCACATAGGAGAATGAAACTTAAGACGACGTTTCGGTCCGACCTAGACCGTTAACTATTGGACCTCTTGGTCTTCTTCCTCAGACCGAACCTATTACCTCCCAATCCCCTCCCTTTCCATTTTCCCCATCCTCCCTTTTCCCATTTTCCCCATCCTCCCTTTTCCCATTTTCCCCATCCTCCCTTTTCCCTTTCCTCCTCCTCCTCCTCATTCCTCCTTATTTCCTTCCCATTTTTACCCTGGGAGCTTCCTTCCACAGGCATTCTAGTTCCTAGGTAGTGGGAAGGTACCGTGGTCCATCCCATTCCGTTGAGGTTCTTGGCAGTTGTAGTTTGCCATGAAATTTGGATCGCCTGGGGATGTCCGATCCCTCCGGTCTCCCGGGGTGGCTTTGGGTATCTTTCGGGCGACGGGTGTATCTCTGGAGGCCACTTTTCAGATTCCAGGGGTGGTGGTCGAAGGAGGTATGCTTTGTGGTGGATATCCGGCCGCCTTCTCTTTGCCCGCCGAGGTGGCTCGGTGGATGTGAGGTTGCTGTCCCGGATTGCCTCTTTAAGGGGCCTTGACGTGGTAAAGGCTATCGGTCTGAGGAATGGACCTTTTGGTCTTCTTCCTCAGACCGAACCTATTACCCCAATCCCCCCCCTTTTTCCCATCTCCCCCATCCTCCCTTTCCCTTTCCTCCTCCTCCTCCTCATCCCTCCCTTATTTCCTTCCCAGTTTTACCCTGGGAGCTTCTCTCCTCAGGCATTCTAGTTCCTAGGTAGGGAAGGGTATCGTAGTCCATCCCATTCCGTTGAGGTCCTTGGCGGTGGTGTGTTTGCCGTGGAATCTGGATCGCCTGGGGATGTCCCGATCCCTCCGGTCACCGGGGTGGCTTTGGGTATCTTTCGGGCGACGGGTGTATCTCTGGAGGCCACCTTTCGGATTCCGGGGTGGTGGCCGAAGCGGTATGCTTTGTGGCGGATATCCGGCCGCCTCTCTTTGTCCGCCGAGATGGCTCGGTGGATGTGAGGTTCTATCCCGGATTGCTGGTTTACTGGCGTGAAGGGTAGGGTATGCACAGGTTCCATGCAGCATCTGCACTACTTGGGTGTTGAGGTCCTCTTGGGCACGGAGGGGATTTGCTCCCTTTCATTCCTCCTAGGACCTATTCCTCCACGTTCCCCTTTTTTCTTTTTTTTTTTTTTTTTTTTTCTTTTTTTTCTTAAAAATAAAAGAAGAATAACCCAACCATGGCTGACCCAATCCATGAACCCTACCCCGGGCCCTTCCTGATACCGCACCAGTACTGACCCTGCCTCGTTAAGGATGACTCTTTGGACACCTCTCATGCCCCTGTACCTCTTGCTGGTGCTGGTTCGTCACCTGCTTCAGGTCCAGGGTCCCGACGCCCTTCGATACGTCTGACCTTCGCTCTTCTCTGACCTTGATTCGGCTTCTCCCTCAACGGTGCGGCAATTTTGGATCGCTCGCCCGTCACATATCGGACCACCCGGTCCCACATCCGAACCACCCAAAACCCTTACATGACGATTCGACACTTCCTTCTGTTCATCTCAGAAAACGACCAGCTCGTCACGCACTCCCCTTAAACACTTTGTTTCACACTACTCAATGGACAAAGTTTTTACTCTCGACTGACTTCTCCTAATACCAACCCCTGTGGTTTAGCGTTCTATTTGATTAAAAATAATAATTCTCCTAATACCTATCTTTCAGATCATAGTATTGGTAAGGCTTTGCGCCATGTTGGTAAAGATATCTCATTTCACGCTCTCAAGAGCGCACTCATCATCACGTTCCAGAATGCTGGCCAAGCTG
>WNWK01056158.1:0-11078 GCA_009830355.1 Cherax destructor
AATGCTTGCAAACTTTTTAAAAGGCAAAGATGATTCTTCAGACTTTAATCAACAAAAACAAAAGTGGAAAGGTTGGGTTTAAAACATTCTGACACATATTCCCCTTATAATAAAATAAAAAAAAATTTTTTCATTTTTCGTATTTTTAAACCCCCCTACAAAAGGTTTTTTTAATGTGATTTTTTGGGTTCAGGAATAAAAATAATAAAAATTAACTAATTTTTTTTAAAAAAAATTTTTTTTAAAAATTTTGACAAATTAAAATTTTTCAAACAAAAATAAAAAAACTAACTTAAAGAACAAGTTATCCTTTTTAAACTTTCGTCATGGGGTTTAAAAATTGGGGAAAAAACTCCCTCCCCCTTTTCTATAACAAAACCAAGGGGAAGGTATTACTCCCCGGAACGAGACACCATAACCATCCCAGAGGGCCCGGAGCCCCCCTTAACAACTAACAAGCCCAGCAGCTGGAGCTTCCTGTGTTCCTCTGGACATGACATGAGTAAAAGCACTGTTCCCACAAATCTTAAAAAAACTTGGGGAAAAAATATATTTCAAAACCCCCCCTTCACTTAGTTTTTATTAAGGGTATCTTGTATCAGTGTAAATGATAATGTACGTGTTTCAACTTTTGAGTGGAGGGGGGGGGTTTTTGATTATGTCGTGAGTACGGGTAAATTCTTAGGTATTTGGGGGTTTTTTATAAGGACCGCCTTGTATATGGCCCCTTCTCGGGGTTTTTCCCCCATTCTTTGTTCTTATGTTCTTAACTACCTTTTGGGGGTTTCCAGATTTTTTTGGGTTTGCAAAATTTTTGTATGTTTTTGAATTGTTCGACATACATATATATTATTTTTGTAAAGTTTAAAAAAATAAAAAAAAACTTTTGCCTATATTCAGTGATAAACACCCCTTTTTAAAGGCCCGAGAAGGGATTTCTATTAGGGGTACATGCTAAAATTTCACTTCCCCGCATATATTGGAGAAAAAACTTTCCCCTTTTAATATTTTCCATTTTCCCCGGGAGTTTACAGTTACACACTACAGCACTATCACCCCAAAAAACTCCCCTGCTGGTAGCAGTTTCTTAGCTCACTGATTGGTCCAGCAGCTTTTTGGGGTTAAAAAACTGGGCCAGGCTTTTCTCACTGGTCCAGCGGTTGTCTGGGGTTTTTCTGACTTTGGGCCAGCGGCTTTCTGGCTACACTGACCCCCTTGGGGGCTCCAAAAACTTCCAAAAACCATTAATTTTTTCGCATACAATCCCTACATTAAAAACCTTGCAATGGGAAATATTTTTTTTGGTATAAAATAATTGCTTATTATCCCCCTTTCCCCCAAATTGGAAAAAACTGTGATTATTATTATTTTTTTTACAAATTTTTATTATTATTATTTTTTTTCAAATTTTTTATAGTAGTATTTTTGTTGTTGTAGTAGTAGTAGGGAGCGTAAAAAACATAGAAGTCATAGACTTGACCTCTTATAAAAGCTTTTTTTATCAGTGCAAAAATTTCACAATTTTTTTTTGAAATTTTTTTTTTCTCGTTCGTTTAGGTTAACTTACTTTTTTTTGATATACCTTCTAAAGGGTTTTTTAAAAATTTTCCCCGAGCCCGGGGCCCTGGGCCGGGGTTTGTCTGGTGCGCTGGGCAACCCCGTTGATGTGGCCCCCTCCCCCCCAAAAATCCATCACAGCCTGGTTGATCTGGAAAATGGTAAAATACTTGTGCAGTTTTCTTTGTTCCAGCCTTTTTTCTGATACCTTCTGGTAAGATGTTGAATATCGGGGCCCCGGATGTTGATACAGTGTTCCCTTTTTCCCCCCCCCACCCTGAAATTCACGGGGGTTTTTTTTTTGTTTCCCCCCCAAATCCTCACCCAGCTGCAGTGGGGCCAGTTCTGCTAATCCGCAACTGCTAATTAGGGGTTTTAAATTTTTTTTGGGGGGATCGCCCCCTGGAAAAACCCCCAAAGGGCCCTTTTTTTACGCTAAATAAAGTTCCCTAACTTTGAGTCCAAAAAAGTGAATTTGGGGTTTAAAAAGATGTTTGATTTCATTTTTCATTTAACTATGTGTGTGCACCTGTATGGCTGGTGGGTGATAATTGGCCGAGGTTTCAACTTTAACAGGGGTTTTCAACTACTTGTTTGTATTTTTGGGGGTTCAAAATCTAAATTATTTTAAAATGAAACATAACAGAAACAGAATGAAATGAACAATAAAAAAGAACGGGAACTAAAAAGAAACAAAAAAAGTAACTCAATGTGTTCAGGTGCTAGGGGGTTAGCAGCGACAAGTGTGTCCTTTCGGTGCTCCCCATCACAAAAAAAAATCACTTTTTCGCATACGGCACTTGATCTTCATTGACCTTTTCATTTTTTTATTAGGAAGTTCCGGGTCTTTCTAAAAGTTTTAAAAAGAAAGCCCAAAAAAAACCCGAATTGAATTGGGAAAAGGTTATGGTTATCGTTTACGTTAGCTTCGCATTTTTCGGTCGTTTACGTTTAGCGTTAGGAGCAATTTGTTAGAGGGATTGGGGTTTGGGCCCTTTTTGCAGCTGGCCCACCATTCCGATGTTGTTATGGCAGAGTGCAGATTTGGGGCCAGGCCCAGTACTTTCCAAAATATTATCATGTTTTCTCTCCCCCCTTAATGAGTAATAAAGTTCAAGACGAAAGGGTTAGTAAAGGGGGGCTTTTGGTCAATGTGAGCCATAAACGATCCGATTTGTTCCGCTCAATTTTCCTGCTTTCAACTGAGCAATATTCTTAAGAGGGCACTAGGTTTAAAAGTCACCATCAGCATTATATCCCTTGTTTTCAAAGTTCTCAATACCCACCCCTATCTTCCTGGTGTCGTGACGTCTTGTTATTTTTTTTAAAAAAAGGTCAGCTAATAATTACCCCGGGCATTTACGTGTTAATTTGTTTTTTTGGGACCCCTTGAGTTTAGTATCTAGATTCTTTTTAGTTCTTCATTCTTTCCATACCTAAACAGCGGGGCTTATCCCATTGAACCCCCGTTTTCCCCCCCGGGCCTTTTTATGTTTTCCTGAAATTTTTTAGTGTCCTCTAGAGTGCTTTCATGTTTTTTTAGTGTCATCTAAATGATGACAAAAGTGTGACGGTGTTTTTTTCGTCTGCTATGGGGTTTAAAACAACAGGGTCCAGAAAGTGCCTTGGACGGCTTTTGACCCGCTGATGTTTGGGTCTTGCTCTGTTCAGTACTCTTTTGTGTTCTTGTGTTAAAACCCGAAAATCCATCTCCTATTTTTAAAATTTCCCGGCCCCCTTTTTTTGGCTTTAACCAATGATCGCATTTGTAAACGTTTTGAAAATCTTTTAAATCCCTCGGTTTTTGTTTCCAAGCCTCCAATTTTGTATAATGGTTCCCCTGGACAGGCATGACTCCTGCTCAAAACCAGCTGGTTCTTTTGTTGGTTATGCTGGTCCAGAAATGTGAATCTGCCGTCTCATCACTCTTTCGAAGATTTTTATGAGGAGAAGGGGCTCTGGTTTAAATTTTTTTAGCTTTCCCCCCCCCTTAGGAAGGACCTAGGTTCCCCCTTTAAGGCCCCCAGTATTTCCCAGACTAACTTTTTCTCCAAAAAAACTGAGGGTTTCTAGTTATTCCCCCTTTTTTTATAAATAGAGCATTCCATGAATTTCCGGTGCTGAGTGAGTGGGCATGTTGTCCATTTTTTCGAAATTTATGGGATTTGTACAATTGTCAGTTAGTTGGTCTGCGCGACCTTCTTCCGGGGAAAAATATTTTTGCATTTTCTACCTTGCTCTCATTTAGTGGGTTGCTGAACACCGACTCATATTTTTTTTTAGATTTCACTAATTCCTGTTCATCGCCAGTATACGAACGTCTTCTCAATAATGGTCCAATTCTACAAGTAGTTCTTAGCTTGGTTTTTCATAGAAATATAAATATTTTGAGTATCTCGCAATATCCTTTAGGTTGCGAAACTAAACTCAACGCTGTCATTGGCACCTACAGGATCCAATAACATTCTATACCTTTCTTTATGTAAAAAGGAGGACACTCAGGTTCCCGGGGTGTCGAATAGCACACCCTTGCCGTTGCCACTGAAATTGGTAATCATCGGGTCCGCATTTCCCCAGGGGCTCCATCTATGCCCCTCGTTCCTTTCTTCAAGTCTCATCAACTTCACATCATCTGCAAACAGGGGCACTTTTCGGGTCTATTCCTTCCGTCATGTCGTGTGTGTGTGTGTACTCACCTATTTGTGGTTGCAGGGGTCGAGACTCAGCTCCTGGCCGCTCTTCCTGATCCTACTCCCCACTGAATGACAACAGGATTACCAGCTGCGCCATTGTATAACAACAGCGTTACCACTCCCGTGTATGACAACAACAGCATTACAAGTGCACAGTGTATGACAAAAGTATTACCACGGGAAGTTTAAACCCAGACAAAGAGGTATCCTCGAGTTATCGCTCGGAAAGCAAAGAGAAATGAATGACAGAAAAACTCTGTCAACCACTGCACAGTCAGGTGACCTTTTTCTGGGAATATTTAATTAGTACTATTGCCTGATTCTGAACATATTAGAATCAGGCACTTGAAGTGTTTAATTCTGAGAGGAGTTTGTTCTGACTAGGAGTTTATTTTTTACCTAAATTCTAGAGCCCAGATGTAGTGTACTCTATAAAACTACTGATAAATAAAACATAGATCACACGTGGTACTAATACAGGTGGACTAACATCCATATTGTGGTAGTTGTATAGGTGTACCGGCATCCTGATATAGGTCATATAAATCATTCGTAGTACCAATACAGGTACACTAGCAAACAGATGCCCTGGGACCTCACTGAGCAGCCTGCATCTCTCTCTAACACACACACACACACACACACACAGTAGAGACACCGCGTGTGCGGGTCACATCTTTTAGTGCTCTGCAAATTTAAGTGTTTTTGAGGGCTACCCAAGGATACTGCAGGGGTTATCAAGTGTGTCAGGGTAGTGAACAACCCTTGAAGTGATTTACGAGTTGCCCTGAGCCACATAAGTGCGGGGAGAGCCACAATTTTATAAGTAAAGTACAAATTGATATCTGGTGGCGGCTCAGTGTGGGAAGGCCTAGTGTCCCAGGCGACGTTGCCACATGTCACCCAAGGTATTAAAGTGAAATTAATATGTGACAAGTGAAAGAATACAGTGAAAAGGTATATTATATATCAACAAGAAACGAAAGTGGATATACGCCAGAACACTTCATCGACTTGGACAATATACAGGATACTACAGGCTGCTACAGGCTGAATCGCAAGTACATCTCACCTATGCGTGGTTTTCGGGAGTCGGTTGTAAATTCTAATTACCTAACCCCCAAGCTGTTTGTGAACGGTCAACTCACATAGTACGATAAGGAATAGGATATCAATACTTGGTAACGAATAGCAATTGGTAATTTCTAGTAGAAAAGGGCGAGCAGACAGGTGAAGCATAGAATACATTATATAACTGGTAGATCAGGTGTAAGTCACGTCAGGCCAGGTGAGGACCACTGTAGGCGACCCGCTGACCCCACATACACACTCATACACCATAACACACATTTCCTACTACTTTTCACACACTTAATAAACCCACACATATAGTTCCACACACACACACACATAGATCACACACACACATAGATCACACACACAACATAGAATACATTAACTGGTAGATCAGGCGTGAGTCAAATTACGCCAGGTAGAAGAACACTGCAGACGACGTATCACTAGCAAACTCCACATATACACCCATACACCATAACACACAATTTCTCCACTACTTTTCACACAACCCACACATAAGAACATAAGAACATAAGAAAGGAGGAACACTGCAGCAGGCCTGTTGGCCCATACTAGGCAGGTCCTTCACAATCCGTCCCACTAACAGAATATTTGCTCAACTCAATTTTCAATGCTACTAAAGAAATAAGCTTTGATAATTCTATTTACTCATGTGCGAGTCCCACTCAAATCCAACCCCTCTCACTCATGAATTTATCCAACCTAAATTTGAAACTACTCAAGGTCCTAGCTTCAATAACCCTACTAGGCAGACTGTTCCACTCATCAACTACCCTATTTCCAAACCAATACTTTCCTATATCCTTTCTAAATCTAAACTTATCTAACTTGAATCCATTATTGCGGGTTCTCTCTTGGAAAGATACCCTCAAGACCTTATTTATATCCCCTTTGTTAATACCCATTTTCCACTTGTATACCTCAATCATGTCTCCCCTCATTCTACGTCTTACAAGTGAATGTAATTTTAGGGTCTTCAATCTTTCTTCATACGGAAGATTTCTAATGCTATGTATTAATTTAGTCATTCTACGCTGAATGTTTTCTAACGAATTAATGTCTATTCTGTAATATGGAGACCAGAACTGAGCTGCGTAATCTAGGTGAGGCCTTACTAATGATGTATAAAGCTGTAATATAACCTCTGAACTTCTGTTGCTTACACTTCTTGATATAAACCCAGTAATCTGTTAGCCTTATTACGAGCTTAGGCACTGCTGTCTTGGTTTAAGGTTGCTGCTTACCATAACCCCCAAGTCCTTTTCGCAATCTGTATAGCTAAGTTCTACGCCATTCAACTTGTAAGTGCTTGGGTTATAGACACTCCCAAGGTTCAGAACCTTGCATTTATCTACATTGAACTGCATCTGCCACTTTTCTGACCACGAATTGAGATTGTCTAAATCGTCCTGAAGTTCCCAGACATCTACGTTTGAATAAATTATCCTACCTATCTTCATGTCGTCGGCGAATTTGCTCATATCACTAGTAATTCCCTCATCAAGGTCATTGATATATATTATAAACAACAACGGGCCCAAGACTGATCCCTGTGGAAAGCCACTTGTTACAGATCCCCACTCGGATTTAACCCCATTTAAGCACACTCTCTGCTTCCTATTGGTGAACCATGACTCGATCCATGACAGCACTTTTCCCCCAATTCCATGAGCTGCCACTTTCCCTAACAGTCTCTGGTGCGGTACTCTATCAAAAGCCTTACTAAAGTCTAAATAAACAATATCGAATTCTTTATCGTGATCAACAGCCTCAAAAGCTTTACCGAAGAAAGTTAAAAAATTAGTTAGGCAGGAACGGCCCCTCGTGAATACATGCTGTGTATCGTTAATCAAATTATGGTTATCTAGATGGTTTCTTATAATATGAGCTATAATTGACTTTAGTAATTTACCTACAATTGAGGTCAGGCTTATTGGGCGGTAATTTGACGGTAGTGACTTGTCCCCTGCTTTAAAAATTGGAATTACATTAGCCATCTTCCACATATCAGTCACTACACCTGTTTGAAGAGATGAATTAAATATGTTACTTAATGGTTCACAGAGTTCCATTTTGCATTCCTTAAGAACCCTTGCAAAAAGCTCATCAGGATCCTGCGATTTATTTTGTTTCAGTCGGTCTAGTTGTTTCATAACCATTTCGCTAGTGACTGTGATATTACATAATTTATCTTCTTCAGGACTACTATAAAATTAATTACTGGGATATTATTTGTGTATTCCTGTGTGAAAACTGAGAGAAAATAATTATTAAAAATACAGCACATATCATTCTCCTTGTCAGTAAGATGCCCATAGTTATTTTTAAGGAGACCTATCTTATCTCTAACTTTTGTTCTATAAACCTGGAAAAAACTTTATGGGTTAGTTTTTGAATCCCTAGCAACTTTTATTTCATAATCCTGTTTAACTTTTCTTATCCCCTTTTTAACGTCCCTCTTAATGTCAATAAACTGATTTATAAGATGACCCTCACCTCATTTTATGCGCCTATAAATTCCTTTCTTCTGCCCTAAAAGATATTTGAGCCTATTATTCATCCATTTTGGGTCATTTCTACTTGATCTAATTTCTTTATATGGGATAAATGTTCTTTGGGCAGCCTGTATAGTGTTCAGAAAACTGTCATATTGATAGCTCTCTTCGTCACCCCAGTCCACAGATGATAAGTGTTCTCTAAGCCCATTGTAATCTGCTAAGCGAAAGTCAGGGACCATTACTGAATTATCCCTACTGTCATACATCCATTCAATGTTAAAGGTAATTGATTAGTGGTGCTTTGGGTTTTCCCCTGTAAATTTAAAAAAAAAATAACCCGGGTTTCCTTTTTAAAAAACCAATAAAGGGGGTTTTTCCCCCTTGGTTCTGTCACAAAGGGGCCCAAAAAAAAATCCTGAACTACTTCAAAAAGTCGTTTTCTAAACCATGTCAAAAATTCCCCAAACAATTTGACTAAATTTAAGTCCCCCGAATTATACATTATTCCTTTGGCCAAAATTTCCCCCAAAATAGTCCCCTTGTTCCCATCTAAGTTTGGAGGAGGTTATAGCCTAAAATCAATTTTTTCCCCCCTTGAAAACTATCCCCACAGACTCTTTCATTATTTCAGACTTTTACCCCCTTTTTTGCAAAATTTAAAGATCACGAACATAAGGGGCCACACCACCCCCTTCCCGCTTTGTCCGGTTTATAACCCGGTGTGACATTCACAGGCATTCCCCATTTTCATATTAAAAGTTAGTTATTCAAAACATAATTTCCCCTAGCAACTAATCTCCCATCAATCTTATTCCTAGCCCGGGTAATACACTGGTGTAATCAAATTTTAAAAACCCCACTTTCCTTTCCCCCTTTCCGCTCATTTCTGTTTTTTATATACCTATTGTCCTTTCACCCAGTGCCCTGGTTTCCGTTTAACCTTTTCGTCTTTTCTATTTCCCCGAACTCATTAAATACACTGGGGTTTCTGTTTTCCCCCCAAAAACCCCTAAATAACTTTTTCTAGTTTAAAGCCCAAATTTCCATTGCAGTTGCCATCCCCCCCCCCCCGACCTGGGTAAGTGAACCCCATCCCCCGGGATACATGTCATTTCTCCAAAAAGGGTCCCCGTTGTCTCCTGGGTTACTCTTTTTTTTTTCAGTATTTGTCCGCCCGATGGGCCCTTCCCCGGACACCCTTCATCTGCAACTCCCCTCCGGCAAAAAAATGACAGGGTTCCACCCTTCTTCCTAAATTTTGTCTATTGCGACCACCCGCTAGTGGCTCCCCCCGTTCCAACATCGTTCTTCCGCACTGGAAGATAATAGGTTGCCCCCTTCCTCTCATGATGTCGTCCGACGGGGAACAATATGCTCCCCCCGCCCCGGATCAAACCCCCTGTCTCCACTTCTATCTTTCCAGGGCCCTATCCTGTACCTAATCTGACTATCCCCCAAAAAAACAATGTTCTTACCTTCCTTGTTGTTGTCTGATGTTCCCCGAGTCGACCACTTCATCGGGAGCCCGGGGAATCGGTTGATGTTTCCCAACAGGTTCCGGTTCTTTTTGATTCCCTTCCTCCTTCCTCTTGATCTTTCGCCCTGCATTCCGCCACTGTCCGTTTCCTTTTGGTTGAAGATTCTCAACAGGAGGATTACTGAATCCCTTGTTTTTCCCAGTCAGTCTGATCTCGCTTAGTACCCTCAGTTTTCCCAGTTGCTGGTAAGTAGTCAAAAAGGACATCTTGTTCAGATTCACAGAGAGCACACAAGACAACGTCCTCACAGAATTAAGTCAGGTCCACCACTGAGTTAAGTCAGGTCCACACACACATACATACACACACATACACACACATACATACACACACATACATACACACACATACACACACATACATACACACACACATACACACACACACACACACACACACACACACACAAAACTAACACACACACACACAAAACTAACACACACACACACAAAACTAACACACACACACACAAAACTAACACACACACACAAAACTAACACACAAAAAAAAAACTAACACACACACTCACACATACAGGCCCACACAGACTCTTTCCCCCTGCTCCCTCCCCCCACCTATCCCCCACTCCCTTCCCTGTACCCTCCCTCTCCCACCCTCTTTCTCCCCCTCTCCCTCTCCCATTCTCTCTCCACCCCTCCTCCACTCTCTCCTCATATTCACCCCTCTTTCCCCCTCCCCACCTCTCTTACATTTCCCCACTGTCTCCAGTTTCTCCTCTCCCTCCCTCCACCCCCACACAAACATTCAGGCAATCACACCACAAAACAACCACACAGAAATACATAGTTTTCCACTCTGTGGCATCTTAAAAAAATGGGGTGCCAGAGAGCAGGACGGAAAACTAGGGGACTGGAGGATGAGTCTGCGAAGGAAGATTGGGCAGCAGAGCTCATGAAAAGGTAACATGAGTGAAGAAGGAAGCTAGAGGAACTTAGGATGAAAATGGAGGAGAGGATAGCTGCAGAATGCAGGAAGCAAGTCACAACAGCAGAGGCTAAGATACAGAGATTAGAAGAGGAGCTGAAAAATTTGAAACAGCCTAAAGAACTAAAAAGCAATGTGGACATGGTATCAGAAACTGCTACCTCAGACACAAAGAAGGGGACTGTAGAAATCGGAGTGAAACTGTATGCAGAGGCCCTATCAGACCATCGTGGAGCCCGAGAAAAAGAGAGGATCACATCAGGAACAATCGAGGGAAGTGTAGAAAAAAGGAGAGCTAAGCTATACATAGAAGCTCTAACAGACCACAGCAGTGCACAGGGAAAGTTAAGAAGGGAAAGCGACAAGCCACTGGGCCAAGGAATAACAGAAAGTGAAGAGATTGAAGAAAGGATAGCTGCAATGGAGGCAACTAAATCGAATCAGGGTTACATATGAACAGGCAGTGGAAGAATGAAAGAGAGAGATCAGTCTTTATTTATGGGCTCCCGGAAGCTGAAGGGGAATCTTATGAAGCAAGAAGACATCATGAAAGCAATAGGAGAAGATGACATGACCCAGCTGGCAAATTTTCTGAGAATAGGGGGGTTTACAAGAGGAAGAATCCAGCCAGTCAAAGTGATTTTCAGGGCAGAATTGACTCGAAACAGGATCCTGCAGGAGAAAGCAAGACTAAGGGATATATCAGAGTACCGAAGGGTGTTTCTCGACAGCGACAGAACAAAAAGAAA
>WNWK01056159.1:0-11078 GCA_009830355.1 Cherax destructor
GGGGTGTTTTGGGGGGAGGTGGCATGGGAAGGCGGGTGGTCTCCCCAGCTGTTCCACAACATTAGCACCGGCCGCTTGAGAGAATGCTTGTTTTTCTTCCTGAAACTATAAGTTTATTCAGGTATCACAGATAAGTTACAAAGATTATCATACAGCAGCATATGTGAGAGAACCTAGGATAACCCAAACTTTGGGTTATCCTAGGTTCTCTAGGATAACACTGGGTTACCCTAGGTTCTCAGGATAACACGGGGTTATCCTAGGTTCCTAGGATAACACTTTGGGTTATCTAGGTTCTCTGGGATAACACTTTGGGCTATCTAGGTTCTCTAGGATAACACTTTGGGTTATCCTAGGTTCTCTACACATATGCTGCTATGTATGATAATCAATGTAACCATCTCTGTATCCCTGAATAAACTTAGTTTTGAAGGAAAAACAAATTAACTTTTCCTCAAAGCATGAGGATTCTTACAGCGGTAAATAACCATGGGCACACTTGAAATCACCTGATGCATTACCAAAGGAGCAAGGTAAGCGATCCTTTGCTGTCTTGAAGCCTGGTGCACTTTTCTCTTGCTGACTGATAAAAGTTCATGTTGGCATTTTCTTCCAGAAAACACTTGCCCGTCAGCATTAAACACTTGTTGTGGCTCATAGCCACCCTTAGTAGGACCCCCACTGACTCAATGGTTTAACCTACTGCAGGCGCCCCGGGCTCAAAATTTTCCCTCCAGCGAATCGTAATATAAGGTTTACGTCGTGTTAGATAAAATGTGCGCAATTCTTCAATCGCGTAATACCCAAAACGCGCAACATAAAGTCGTGCTAAATGAGGGTCTACTGTATTTAAAAATATAAGCAAGAACAGTGGTACCCCGACTTACGATGGTCCCCAAACTCACCCTTTTATGTAAGTTTATTTTTTTAAATGCTTTTGTAAGTGTAATTTTGGGGGTCTAAAAGGACTAGTCTATTTTACATCATTTCTTATGGAGATAAATTTGTTTGGTAATGGCACTTGAACAGCATTCTGGAATGAAAAAATATCGTAAGTCGGGGTACCACTGTAGTTGCAATTATTTGGTAGTTGCTTCTAATACATGAAATATAAAATAAGTCACACAATTTAACACAATGATTTGGTGAATTTCAAATATTTAGTAAAGTAATTGAAATAATTAAGAAAGATTTGTTGATCCACAATGCTCTGCATATTAGGGGCTTTTAGCATGTACACCCCATCCTTATAACCCATTGTACATCTTTGTATCATGTCACAATAAACTACCTACAGTGGAACCCCGGTTAACAAAAAAAATTCATTGCAGAAGCCTGCTCAAGTGCCATTACCGAACGAATTTACTTCCTTAAGAAAAAATGTCATTTAGGTTAGTCTATTTCAGACACCCAAAAATACACTTCCACAAGCACTTACAATATTATACTTACATAATTGCACGATTTCGGGTGTTGTTAACCAGGGTTCCACAGTATTATTATTATTTTTTAAAGTTGGTAACCAGACAATCATCATTGTTAGTAACCAGACTAACAATCATTATAGTTAGTAACCAGACTAACAATCATCATTGTTAGTAACCAGACTAACAATCATCATTGTTAGTAACCAGAGTAACAATCATCATTGTTAGCAACCAGACTAACAATCATCATTGTTAGTAACCAGATTAACAATCATCATTGTTAGTAACCAGATTAACAATCATCATTGTTAGCAACCAGACAAACAATCATCATTGTTAGTAACCAGATTAACAATCATCATTGTTAGTAACCAGACTAACAATCATCATTGTTAGTAACCAGACTAACAATCATCATTGTTAGTAACCAGACTAACAATCATCATTGTTAGTAACCAGATTAACAATCATCATTGTTAGTAACCAGACTAACAATCATCATTGTTAGTAACCAGACTAACAATCATCATTGTTAGTAACCAGACTAACAATCATCATTGTTATAACCAGACTAACAATCATCATTGTTAGTAACCAGATTAACAATCATCATTGTTAGTAACCAGACTAACAATCATCATTGTTAGTAACCAGACTAACAATCATCATTGTTAGTAACCAGACTAACAATCATCATTGTTAGTAACCAGACTAACAATCATGTTATCACCAACACCTACCCTAATACACTATTCCTAGCTCCAACCAACCGAAAAGAAGTCTCGCTCATAATCAACACCCTTAAAACAAGGCAGGAGACATAAACAGCTTACCACCTTTATGTACAAAAGCTTCTCAGGTACTGTCGCCAATTATTGCAACACTCTTCAATAAATCCATTGAAGCCTCTACCTTCCCATCAATTCTAAAAATAGCTAGGGTCACCCCGATCCACAAAGGAGGTGATCAAACTGACTTGAATAATTATAGACCAATATCTAACTTACCACTGCTTTCTAAAATCTTCAAAAAAAATTAATTCATAGACAGATCTATTCCTACCTCGTCTCACACAACATACTCAACCCCTGTCAATTTGGATTCAGGACCAACAAGAGCACAAATGATGCTATTATACACATGCTAGAGCTAATATACACCGCACTTGAGAAGAAAGAAGTCCCACTGGGAATGTTCATTGATTTACGCAAAGCTTTTGATACAGTTGACGATGATTTACTGCTCACAAAATTAGCACAGTATGGTATAAGAGGGCACTCACTCAACTACCTAAAGTCATACCTAAGGCAATACATGTACACAAATGGAGCGAACTCTTCTACACAACAAATTACAGTCTGTTACAAAATGACACGATATCTATTAACAATAGATATCTCCAGTGAACACTAGAAAGGAAAGCCCTTCAGCATCCAGCCTGTTACTGGGCTTTTGCAACAAAGTCAGTATCCTGGTTCAGTTATCCGACATATTATATAGATTAAGGGATTCCAACTGATAGGGTACTAACCAAAGTAAATGATTTAAAAGATTTATTAACAAAGTGAAAATATCTAGGGTAACGTAGTAAATCAAATAAAAATATTACGATATCAATTAGGATAATTAGGAGGGTAGCTCCTGCACTGCTCTCATATACAATAAGTCTGTGCTGAGGGCACATATATATAAATGACTGAGAAGTACCAACAGGTACAATGTCAGTAATAACAATAATATATATAAATAATAATAAATGTGTGTACAGTGTGCTCCCGTTAACTATGACTCGACTCAACCAGTGTACGACAGAACTTCTCATAAGCTAGCTGTACTAAACTGACAACCAGAACAGCTTGATTGTCCAGTAAAATGACCACTTCGCAGAACAGCACTATAACAGGCAACAGCAACACAGCATCAGGAACAAGGAGATAAAAAATCGACCCTAACTGGGGACCATCAGTAGATATTCCAAAACAGTCATAAAACTCCTTTCTACTGAAACTAGGTTCAGCATAAACAATCCCAAACTGTGGCGGTGCACAGATGCCTTATCGAAGTAGGTCCAGAGCTAGAGCTTGAGACCTGAGTTATAAAGAGTGTCGAAGTGACACAAAACCCAGAACAACGTCGAATAATCACTGCTAGTCTATTCTCTGTGAACAGAGTTACACAGAGTTCTGAGAAGTATGATTCGCCTCACCAACAAATACATACTCTACCCAATAGAGTCTAATGTCGAGAACAACAAGAGTGGGGAGTTGACTCGACGAAGGGCAGCAGGCCAGAGAGAGAGATGAAGAAGGAACCACCCCCAGCTCAGTAGTGTTCAGAGACTGACCCTCCCGCAACAAGACGCCGGCCGCGTAACAGTCGTTTGCCAACACCAAGGCAGTAACTACACACTCTCGAGCACAACAAAATATAATATCCTACCTAATATATATAGCTAAGTTAAATAATAGTCTAATAATAATATAAAGCAAAATATTAACGATTTAGCATAATCGAGAATATTCGCAATATAAAATTATAGAAAATTGAAATATACATTATATACATTGAGGCCCAGTTCAAGGGCGCAACACAGTCGGAGTCCCACAAGGAAGTGTCCTGGAACCACTCCTATTTCTCATTTACATCAATGACCTACCGAATGCATCACAACTACTCAAACCCATATTGTTTGCAGATGACACAACATATGTCTTCTCTCACCCAAATCCAGTCATACTGGCCAACACTGTAAATGCCGAATTACAGAAAATATCAACCTGGATGACGACTAATAAGCTTACTCTCAATATTGACAAGGCCTACTTCATTCAGTTTGGAAACAGAGCTACAAATGTTCCACTTAACATAACGCTCAATGGTTCATCCATCACAAAACTCACAGAGGGAAAATTCCTAGGAATCCACATTGACAGTAGCCTTAAATTCCAAATACACATACAACAAATTTCCAAGAAAATATCAAAGACAGTAGGCTTACTATTAAAGATACACTACTATGTGCCTCAATCAGCTCTCCTTGCACTATATCATTCGCTCATCTACCCTTATCTCACCTATGGAATCTGTGCATGGGGATCAACAACATTAAATCACCTTAGACCACTCATAACCCAGCAAAAGGCTGCAGTCAGAATGATGATAAATTCCCACTCTAGACAGCATACTCCACCAATATTCAAAAGCCTAAAACTACTCACCGTAAAGAACATTCACACTTATTCTTGTGCCTACTACATACATAGAACTCTAAACTCTAATATAAACCCTCAGCTCAAAATACTCCTCACTAACTTTAATAGGACCCATGACCACAACACAAGAGACAGATCACTTTTTTATATATGCCGAGTCCATATCAACCTATGTAAAATTCTATGCACATAAAGGGCCCCAGAATCTGGAATTCATTACCAGTAAATACTAAAATAACCTTGTCTGAACATCAGTTTAAGACTCTTCTCAAAAAACCCCATACTCATCCTAAACTAAATTCTCATAATGTAAATTACTTTCAACAATGTTCACTGTTATTTTCCTATAATTTAATTTCAATTTTTACTATTATATAACCATCCTACAACACTTGTTACAAAGTAATATCCTCATATTGTAATTTGAGAAAATCTATTAACTGTTCAATCTAATGTTTTAACTAAAACAAACTGAATCATCTTCTCTAGTATTAAGTACATAGTCTAATAATAATACTTTATTGAGACATGGCACAATGATACATGGTAGACAAGAAACATAGTTATTAATGAGATGAACATGCCAAAAGCCCTAATATGCTGTGCATTAATACTGCCCTAATACCATGGCATGTTAGTGGGTCTCCTTGCACTTCAGTTCATGATTGTAATTTCAAAATCTCGATGTTAACTTGCAATGAAATAAAAATTATCATTATTATCATTATCAGTAAAGTTTGTTAATAAAATATAATGTTGAGTCGGGTGATAAACTGTTACTTTCCTTCCTTCCTTCACATTTATCATATTATCTCAATATATATTAATATTTCTACTTACCTCATAAATCAATCTTTCACTGATAGTTACTACAACATTATATTAATTGACCAGAATTGACAAAATTGTCCAATAATTCTGCCCTGAAGCCGCCACTCTTGTTGTTGTTGAGGGTTTTGAGGCCACCACACATTACACCGTAGCAAATTAATATTTTGGAGAGTTGCTTTAAATTTGGTTAAAGTTTAGCATAGTGTGTGTATGGTTGCTATTGAGAGTTAGTTTAACTTTTAGTTTAATATCTTTATTATAATAATAATAAATTTTTATTTCATTGCAAGTTTACATCGAGATTTTGTTATTACAAACATGAAGTGAAGTGCAAAGAGCCACTAGCATACCATGGCATTAAGGGCAGATTAATTTAATGGCTTATAGACTACTTAATACTAAAGAAGTTGATTGTATACTGGAGGAGTTCCAGGGGTCAACGCCCTGCGGCCGGTCTGTGACCAGGCCTCATGCTGGATCAGAGCCTGATCAACCAGGCTGTTACTGCTGGCCGCACGCAGTCCAACGTCAACCACAGCCTGGCTGGTCAGGTACCGACTTTAGGTGCCTGTCCAGTGCCTGCTTGAAAACAGCCAGGGTTTGTTGGTAATCCTCCGATGTATGCTGGGAGGCAGTTGATCAGTCTTGGGCCCTGACACTTATTGTGTTGTTTCTCAACGTGCTAGTGGCACCTCTGCTTTTCATTCAAATTCAAATTGGGGGGATGTTACATCGCCTGCCGAGTCTTTGCTTTCGTATGGAGTGATTTTCGTGCAAGTTTTGGTACTAATCCCTCGAGAATTTTCCACTTGTATATTCAAATTCAAATTCAAATTCTTTATTTCTAGTAATATACATATAATATATAATACATATAATAATAATGTACTCTCCCCCCCTGCGTTCTAGGGAGTACAGTTTGGAACTTCGCCCCCAGTAATTGAGGTGGTTTATCGCAGTTATGTGCCGTAAGGTTCTCTGCACATTTCTAGGTCAGCAATTTCCTGCCTTGAAAGGTGCAGCTAGTGTGCCAATATTCCAGCCTAGATAAACAAGCGACCTGAAAAGTGTCAACATGGGCTTTGTATCCCTGGTTTTGAAGGTTCCTCACTATCCATCCTGTCATTTTTCTAGCAGATGTGATTGCTATGGTGTTATGGTCCTTGAAGGTGAGATCCCTTACATGATCACTCCCAGGTCTTTGACATTGTTTCCTCTATTGTGAGTTGGAATTTGTTTGTACCGTGAAATTTTAATTTCTTCACGTTTTCCATATCTGAGTAATTGAAATTTCTATCATTGAACTTCATATTGTTTTCTGCAGCCCATTTAAAGATTTGGTTTATGTCTACTTGGAGTCTTGCAGGTGTCTTCAACGGTGGACACTGTCATACAGATTCGGTGTCATCTGCAAAGGAAGACACGGCACTGGCTTATATCCCTGTTATGTCTGATAGAGGATGAGGAACAGGATGGGAGCAGTCTGTGCCTTGTGGAACAGAGCTTTCACTATAGCCGCCCAGACTTTACTCTGTTGACTACTACTATTGTGTTCTACTTGTTAGGAAATTATAGATACATCTACCCACTTTTCCTGTTATTCCTTTATCACGAATTTTGTGCTATTACACCATGGTCACATTTTGTCAAAGACTTTCACAAAGTCTGTGTAAATAAATCTCATTTTGTTTGTCTTCTAGAGCATCCAGAACCTTGTCGTAGTGGTCCAGTATTGGGACAGAAAAGGAGCGATCTCCCTCAAACCCATGCTGCCCTGGGTTGTGTAATTGATGGGAAATAGATGAGTGGCGATCTTGCTTTAGAACCTTTCAAAGATTTTTATGATAGGGACGTTAGCGCTATTGGTCTGTAGGGTTTGTTATTGCTTTGCCCTTTTGTGGAGGGGGCTATGTCGTTGTTTTTAGTAACTGAGGACGACCCAGGTCCATGCTCCCCCTCCATAGGATGTTAAAAGCACGTGATAGGGGATTCTTGCAGTTCTTGATGAACAGGAGTTCCAGAGTCTGGGCCGGGGGCCGGGGGGATGGGTATTTATTGCCCGGTCTTTGGGAGGGGGAAAGGGCGGAAAAGGATGCACCCCGCCGCCCGGGGACTTAAAAATTTTTTTTTTTAGGTCTTGATTTTCCCCGTCTGGTTAGCGGCTGCTAAAATGAGTCATACTGGGACTTTAATAATTTTACTCATTTTTTGTTTTGTTTCCCTTTTGGACCCATCCTGTTTAAGTAGGGGCCCCTGATGTTGTTCTCGACTTTGATTTGCAAAAAAAAGAAAAAAGGGTTTTTTCAATTTAATTTATGGTTTTTGTTCTTCCCGCGTTTTTTTCCCCTTAAAGCCATAGAAGTAAACCCCCCAAAAGGAAAATTAAGGGAGTTAACCTAATGGCTTATAGACTATGTAAAAAAATTTTGAGAAATTGATTGAGTTTTTTTTTTTTAAATATTAGATTGTTTCAGATTAAATATGATTATATTACAGTGATCAAATTACAAAAAGGATGATACCAAAAAAGGGGTTTTTTAAAAGTAGGATTTTAATGAGAGAAAAATTGAAATTATCTTAAGGAAAATAACATTGAGCTTTTTTGAAAGTAATTTACAGATGATTTTTTTTTTTAAAAGGGGAAAAATTAGAGGGAAAAATTTGGGAAAAATTTTTGGGGGTTTTTTAAAAAAGGTTATATTTTTTTAAACCCTTTCTAATGTGAATTTTTTAAGGGGGGCCGTTGCCCGAAATTTTACTTGAGATAAAAACAGAACCATACCGACGGTCGGGGTGGCCAGGGAGCTGGGTCAAGTGAACGCCCAGCTTGTCTGTCTCGTGAGATAAGTGGAAGAAGGTAGAACGAGGGGGGAGTTCGGGGGTTTTAAAGGAGACGGGAATCGGGGCCTACCCACCAAAATGCGGTTAAGGGTCCCCTTCACAATGGGCCAGCAGTAACACCCCGGGTTTGGGGTCAGGCTCTTTTCCAACAGGGGGCCTGGTCACAGCCCGGGGCCCGGGGGGGGGTTGCCCCCGGGAAATTTTTTCCAGGGGGAAATGAATGTTGTGAATATTCGCCGGGCATAATGTGGGACTTTTTTTCCCCAAAAAACTACAATAAGGGGTAAAAAAATAGTGACCGACACCGCCACTGGTTTTTTGATGGGGGGAAATTGGTTTGATCAATTTTTTCGTACACAATTATTAATGGATTTTTCTCCCAAAAAAAAAGCATTGACAGGGGGTGTTTTTGGGGGAATTTTACCTATTTTGGGTGATACACACACACTAACAGGGTAACACACACACACACGTGTCAATGCTTTATTTACAGGGAGCAAAGTCCATTAATAATTGTGTACGATGAAAATTGATCAAACCGCCCAATTCTCCATCAAAACCCGGGGGGGGTCAAAACTATTTAAATATTATCACCTATTATTGTAGTTTTTTGGGGCCTAAAGTCCCCATTATGCCCGGGGTGTGTGTATGTGTGTATGTGTATGTATGTGTGTGTGTGTATGTGTGTGTATGTGTGTGTGTATGTATATACATGTAGGGGGTGTTGTGTATATGTATATGTGTGTGTGTGTGCCCCCAAAAATTTAAAAAATTTTCACCAATAACTCATTACAGTTGTGGCTTGGGGGGTAGACTAATAGATTCCCCCATTGCTTTAAAAAATTTTTTCATGAGTGAAACCCATGTACAGACGTAAGTAAATTTACTTCATGATTTTTTTTTCCTTGTAACTATGAATTTAATTCCATTGTACCTTGTTAAACCTTTCCCGAAAAATTTGGGCCAGTCTTGACCCCATATATACCCCCTTTAAACTGCAAATACCTTTTTTAAATTGTCATGATTTGGGGGCCCCCCCATTCAATTAATTGGGGGCTTGGGTCCCGTTTTCAAACTTGAGGTCCAAAAACCCCCGGGGCCTTTTTCCTCTGTAATCTTTACCGCCCACAGGATGGGGATGGGGTGCTTGAATTTTTAAACCCAAACAAAAATAACATTAAACCGTCGGGTGAATAGTTTCTTAAATTTTACGAAAAGGAAAAAGGGAATGCAGGAGATGAATTGCTACTTTTCCCGATCAAACTAGTTAATTTTAAAAAACCCCGTCCTGGAAGGGAAAAGAGCCCCGGGAAACCCCAAATTCCCCTTTTTTCCCCACAACCCCCCAAAATCATGGGTTCCGGAAGAATAAACCCCACCAAGCAGGACCACGAGATCCTAAAATAAAAAGGGGGAAAAAAGTTGTTTCTTCCTCACTGTAAGTACTCTTTTTTATTTTAGCAACCATCTGGCCAGTAGGTATTTTGGGGGTAATGTGGTCAGGGGAATAATGAAGGGGGCCCGGTGGTCTGGGGCTAAAGCCCCCCCACACGGCGGGGGGCCCGGGTTCGTTTCCCCCGGCAGGGCAGAAACATTGGGCCCCTTTTTTCACCTGTTGTCTTGCCCCCCCAAAAGGGGACCGGGTGTTAGTTTTACGGTGGGCCCCATCCGGGGACGACCCAAACTCCCCCAAAAGCCAGCCCCAAAAAGGGGGCAAAGAGGGAGTCACCCATGCCCCTTGGGCCCCGAAAAATGTACATGTACTTGAAAAAGGGTAATTTTTTAAATTTTTTTAAGGCCCCCGGGAAAACCCCCCCCAAAAGGATTAAAAAAGGGGGAGTGATTACAAATTGTATCCCCCCCCCAAACAGTCAGATATTAATTTAAAAAGGGCCACTAAAAAATTAAAATTGTAACTTTTGGTGGGTTTTCCATTCAAAAACTGGTTTGGAGAGATGTGATTTCGGGGGTGAGAATATCGAAGGACCCCCTTTTTTGCACCCGGGTAAGTTTTCCCAAAAATTCAACAACCCAGAAAAATTTTCTAATCTTATCTCCCGAGAGATTAGGGGAAAGGCGGGGGAAACCCAGAATAATTCCCCCCCCCACATCGCCCTTTTGGGCCTTTGAACCGGGGGGGGATTATGAATTAATCAATTGAATTAATTATTTAATAATTAAAGACTGATTTGAAAAAGGAAAATATAGAGACACAGATTAATTAATTTTAGGGAATTTAAAATTACCAACCAAGGCCCCGGGGGCAGATTTGGCAAAAAAAGGGGGAGAATCACCCATAAACAATTTATTTAATTTTTGGGAAAAAGGGGGGTTTTTAAAATTTTTTAACCCAAACCCGAAGTTTCTGGAGGGGGCCCATGATATTAAAGCAAAGAAAACCCCACAAGCTCGTAAAAGGGGGGTGGATAAAGGCACTCAATAAGGCCGGAGTTAAGGACCAAGATACAGGGAACCCCTTTAATTAAAAAATTATTAGACCCCCCTTTTAGTAGAAAAAAAAACCGTTGTGATTTGGAATATGAAAAGGACTTGATGGAGAATTGCGGAAATTTTTTTAAATAAACCCTTGTTTGGGGCAAATTTTGAAGTGGAGGAACATATTCTGTCGGGAAAACAGGGCTTTTTTTGTAAAGAGTGTAGATAACGAGTGGGCCAGCCCCCCACAGTAAATAAGATGTCCCTCCCCAAACTCCCAGAGGACAATTTCGCTTTTTCCCGCCAGGCGATAGGGGGGAATTGTGTCCAT
>WNWK01056160.1:0-11078 GCA_009830355.1 Cherax destructor
AGGAAGGGGAAGAAGGAAGGAAGGGAATGAGCCCCAGAAACAACAACCAGCTTAGAAGCTAGCAATTCTATGAATGCCCAGTGATTAATATGGTATATATAAAAACCAGAAGGAAGGAAAAAAAGGAAGGACAGATGAAAGGAAGGTAAAGGAATGTAGGAAGGAAGGATGGAATGATGACCCAGACACAACAACCAGTTTCCAGAAGCTTATAGCAGTTCTAGCACGTGTCCAGTGACTATGTGTGTATATATAGAAACCAGAAGGAAGAAAGGAAGGACGAGATGAAAGGGTAAGGAAGGTAGGTAGGTAGGAAGGGGAAGGAAGGAAGGAAGGGAAGGGAAAGGGAAAGGGAAAGGGAAGGGAAAGGGAAGGAAGGAAGGAAGGAAGGAAGGAAGGAAGGAAGGAAGGGAAGGAAGGGAAGGAAGGTGGGTATGGAGGTAGGTAGGTAGGTGGGGGGAGTGGGTGGGGTGGGTGGGTGGGGGTGGGTGGGGGGGTGGGTGGGTGGGTGGGTGGGTGGGGGGGGAGGGTGGGTGGGTGGGTGGTGGGTGGGTGGTGGTGGGTGGGTGGGTGGGTGGGTGGGTGGGTGGGTGGGTGGGTGGGGTGGGTGGGTAGGTGGTGGGTGGGTGGGTGGTGGGTGGGTGGGTGGGTGGGTGGGTGGGTGGGTGGGTGGGTGGGGGTGGGTGGGTGGGTGGGTGGTGGGTGGTGGGTGGGTGAGGGGAGTGGGTGGGTGGGTAGGTGGAGTGGGAGGGTGGGTGGGTGGGGGTGGGTGGGTGGGTGGGTGGGTGGGTGGGTGGGTGGGTGGGTGGGTGGGTGGGTGGGTGGGTGGGTGGGTGGGTGGGTGGTGGGTGGGTGGGTGGGTGGGTGGGTGGGTGGGTGGGTGGGTGGGTGGGTGGGTGGGTGGTGGGTGGGTGGGTGGGTGGGTGGGTGGGTGGGTGGGTGGGTGGGTGGGTGGGTGGGTGGGTGGGTGGGTGGGTGGGTGGGTGGGTGGGTGGGTGGGTGGGTGGGTGGGTGGGTGGTGGGTGGGTGGGTGGGTGGGTGGGTGGGTGGGTGGGTGGGTGGGTGGGTGGGTGGGTGGGTGGGTGGGTGGGTGGGTGGGTGGAGGTGGGTGGTGGGTGGTGGGTGGGTGGGTGGGTGGTGGGTAGGTAGGTGGGTGGGTGGGTGGGTGGTGGGTGGGTGGGTGGGTGGGGTGGGTGGGTGGGTGGGTGGGTGGGTGGGTGGGTGGGTGGGTGGGTGGAGTGGGGGGTGGGTGGGTGGGTGGGTGGGGTGGTAGGTAGTGGGTGAGGTGGGGTAGTGGGTAGGTAGGTAGGTAGGTAGGTGGAGGAAGGAAGGAAGGAAGGAAGGAAGGAAGGAAGGAAGAAAGGTAAGAAGGAATGTAGAAAGGAAGGAAGGAATGACGACAGACGACCATCAACCTAGGATAACTACCTAACACAACTGCCTGCTACTACTTTGAAAACTGCTCACAACAGGTGTTTTGTCGGTGCATATACAAAGCCCACAAAAATGCAGACACTCGTTTTAAGTGTGAGGAATGAAAAACATCACTGTGCATGGAACCATGTTTCAAAGAGTTCCACAAGCTGCAGAACTTCTATGAACATGTCCAGTGACTGTACATTTGTATATATATTATAGAACAATGGTAAAAAAATTTTTGTATTGTTGGTTTGTGTAAACAAGTTTTGTAAACAATATATTGATAATAATGTTTGTGCGGTTATTGTGTTGCATACAATGAGTGTATATATGTACATTGCACCTACTTTGGTCCCCAGGCCACATAAGTTAGTAAAAAAGTAAAATAGTGAAAAACAAGAAATCTATGAATGGAAGTAAACAAAATTTTACTGAGTGGCGACATTCGCCGCTGTTGCCATACGCAGCTCATTTTCTGCCAACTTTACGCCTCCATATCTCGGTAGTACTGATCACAAAAAAAAAAAATATGATAAAAAAATCAGAAAAATAATCTTAACATTTTGATAAGAAAAATAAATTTTTTTAAATATTTCCAACATAGAATGACAGTTTCAGAGAGGGCCTCCGACAGTAAAAGGGTTAATTATATGATAACTAAGTTTTATAGTAAATCTTTTGATTTCAATGCCAATTTTTTTTATTCACCAATATTATACAGTGGACCCTCGGTTAAAAAAACTTCACCCCGAAGCCTGCTCAAGTGCCATTACGAGCAATTTACTTCCTTAACCCTTAAACTGTCCACACGTAGATATACGTTCACGTGCGTACTGCCCTGAACGTAGATCAACGTTTTATTTTCATTCCTTCAAATTTAGTGCGATAGGCCTGAGTCGCCTAGACATGAGAGAATGGGTCTGTGCCCTCAGTGTGCACAGTATTAAAAAATCTGGGACCACTTAGTACCTTGTGGGAGCACCAGTTCAATTGAGTGCCAGCTAGAGTAAATACTGTGGCAAACACCAGGGATTCAATGGTGTTATGTCACATTAACACTCCCTTATAAGAGGAAAGTAAAAATAGGTTAGATAAATATGAGGGGGCTGTGGGTGGGTGTGAGTTGGACCTGACTAGCTTGTGCTACTAGGTCTGATGCCATGCTCCTTCCTTCAGAGGATGTGACCTGACTAGGTGGGTCATTGGTCTAAGCTGGGGATGATATGGACTTGCCTTGCATGGGCCAGTTGGCCTGCTGCAGTGTTCCTTCTTTCTTATGTTCTTATGTATTCGGCAGGCTGGCTGGCTTTGGCTGTCTCTGGCTGTCTATCTATCTGTCTATATCGTTGTCTGTCTATATCTTTGTCTGTCTATATCTTTGTCTATATCTTTGTCTGTCTATATCTATATGTCCTATATATCTCTCTCTCTCTCTCTCACACATGTACACATAAGTACAGTTATTATACATAGTGTAAATTACCTAGGATAACCCAAAAATTCCAGGCAAAGTGCTATACAATACTTGTAGAGATAAGGCATAATAAGCATGACTGGCAAGTAATACGCATCTTCACTTCTGCATCGTGTATAATACCTGTTGGCTTACGAGCCGCACTCTGAGGACTGAGACAAGCAGACGGAAAGACACACACACAGGCAGACAGAAAGACAGATAAGTAGAGTTAGACAGAAATAAGCAGAGCTTGACAAACAGACAGATACAGGCAGACAGACAGACAGATACAGACAGATACAGATAGATACAGACAGATACAGATAGACAGATAAACAGACAGACAGACAGATAGACAGACAGATAGACAGATAGACAGAGACAGATAGACAGAGACAGATAGACAGAGACAGATAGACAGAGACAGATAGACAGACAGGCAGACAGATAGACATTGAAAAAGGGAGGGTTCCCTCCAGCACTGCTGACATTTATCAATTGTCACTGGGCTGTCAAGAGTTATCTGACACTTGTCAACACACCATTCTTCAAGGAGTTTCATATACTCCAGGCACACACAGGCAGACAGAAAGACAGATAAGCAGAGCTAGACAGACACAGACAGAGATACAGACAGATACAGACAAACAGATTCAGACAGACAGACAGATAGACAGACAGACAGACAGACAGACAGACAGATAGACAGACAGACAGACAGATAGACAGACAGATAGATAGATAGATATATAGATAGACAGACAGACAGAAAGACACAGATAGATAGATAGATAGATAGATAGATAGATAGATACAGAGTGAAAGAGCAAGGGTTCCCTGCACATTCATTCATCAATGTCACTGCCTTATCAGTAGTTATCTGGCAATTGTCATAACAACATTCTTCAAGGAGTTTCATATATACTCCAGGATGTCTAAAACATTGCTGGGACCTATAAATACTTCGTATATATTTATAGACAATAGTAAATGACCAAGGTTGGCGAAAATGTTCACCTGTTGGTGTGATTGTGACTATTTGAGTACTATTTCAGTACATAATATTAGTGTTAGAACAAAGATTGGCTATGAAATAACAAGAACTATTGTAAATTGTAATTATCAGAACTTAAAAATTATATAAATTAAAATGAAAACTAGAAACAAAAGTTAATCGGCAATACTTCTGCAAGCGGCAGGACTTGATGTTGCCGTCAGGTGAGCATCCAGTACCAACTTGGCAGGCTTATATCTCGGTAAGTACAGGCCCTAAATTTTTTTTTTTAGCCTATCCTGTGTATAAAAATGCGCTCTTCATTTAAAAAAAAAAATTTTTTTTTTTTTTTTTCAAAATATTCGGGGCAGTGCGCAGGTGAACGTATATCTATGTGTGGACAGTTTAAGGGTTAAGAAATAATGTCACGTAGGTTAGTCTATTTCAGACCCCCAAAAATACACTTCCACATGCACTTACAATATTATACTTACATAATTGTACGATTTCTGGGGTATTCGTTAACCGAGGGTCCACTGTATATGAAATTATTATCATACTGACACAAACACACATGTACACACTGATAGGTGATTTCGCACACCTGGCTGAATCACATTCTATTATCTACAACTACAGTGGACCCTGGATTACATCATTATTTCGTTCCAGAATGCTGTTCAAGTGCCGTTACCGAGCGAATTTCTTCCCATAAGGAATAATGTAAATTAGATTAGTCCTTTTAGACCCCCAAAAATACACTTACAAAAGCACTTACAAAAATACACTTACATAATTGTTTGAGTTTGGAGCAGTACGTAATCCGGGGTCCACTGTATAGTATACAAGTATTTACATGTCCCACTTATGTTTCTAGAATTCCATGCTTGTATGATACACCATAAAGCATGGATTCATACCCACACTGGTGACATATGAATCGTGTGTCCTTCCGCTGTTGGAGTCGTTTTGTGGTGGTAGCCACACAACACTCTTCTGGGAATTCTTCTTCTTTGCGGTAGGTGGTATTGGTACCAGGTAGTGACATTTAGGGATGATTCGGTCTGCACTTCCCCCACTGGCTGTGGTTGTGATTGGGGACAAGTCGCTGTTGAGGGGCAGGTACAGGTGTACAGTGGAACCCCGACTAACGTAAGCTCCATATAACGTAAGAATTGTGTAACGTAAGCTTTTTTCGCAAAATATTTGTCTCGTGTCCACCTGCGCCGCACCTCGCAGGACGCCAGTCTAGCGTTGTTTACCATTGAGAGAACATTACCCAGTGCGCTCTTTCAAACATTCACAATACTTTTGTTGTATTTTTTGGTGGTTTAGTGATTGTCACTGTAAAATAAGTCACCATGGGTCCAAAGAAGCTTCCTAGTGGCACCCCTGTGGTAAAGAGAGTGAGGAACACCATCGAACTGAAGAAAGAGATTGTAGAAAAATATGAGAGTGGCGTACGTCTGAGTGAGCTTGCCAGGATGTACAAGAAAACCCCATCTACTATCAGCACTATCCTCGCAAAGAGAAATGAGATCAAGGAAGCTAATGTTGCAAAAGGGTTGATATGTTAACGAAAAATAGATCGAAAACAGTGGATGAGGTTGAGAAGTTGTTGTTGGTGTGGATAAACAATAAACAATTAGCAGGTGATAGTAAAGTAAAGTAAAGTAAATTTTATTTCTTTGCAAGTATACATAGATATTGGTAGTTACAATTATAAAACTGAAATGCAAGGAGAGCCACTGGCATGCCATGGCATTAAATTTAGGCAGCTTAATCTAATGACTTATAGACTATGTACATAATATTGGAGAAATTGATTGAGTTTATTCTAGTTATATATTTTATTTCAAATTACAATATGATAATATTATACTGTTAAAATGACAATATGATGATATTAAATTGTAACAAGTGTTTAGGAAGATGATAATATAAAATTGAGATTATCTTAAGGAAAATAACATTGAGCATTTTTGAAAGTAGTTTACAGTATGAGTACAGTGGTACCTCGACTTACGATATTTTTTCATTCCAGAATGCTGTTCAAGTGCCATTACCAAACGAATTTATCCCCATAAGGAATGATGTAAAATAGACTAGTCCTTTTAGACCCCCCAAAAATTTCACTTACAAAAGCATTTAAAAAATAAACTTACATAAAAGGGTGAGTTTGGGGACCATTAAGTCGAGGTACCACTGTATTTAGTTTAGGGTGAGTAGGTGATTTTTGAGAAGAGTCTTAAATTGATTTTCAGACAAGGTTAACTTAATATTTACTGGTAATGAATTCCAGATTCTGGGGCCCTTTGGTTGGTATGTGTTGTGGTCGTGGGACCTATTAAAGTTGTTGAGGAGAATTTTGAGCGGAGGGTTGATATTAGCATGTAGAGTTTTATGTAAGTACAGTGGTACTCGACTTACGATGGTCCCCAAACTCACCCTTTTATGTAAGTTTATTTTTAAACGCTTTTGTAAGTGTAATTTTGGGGATCTAAAAGGACTAGTCTATTTTATATCATTCCTTAAGGGGATAAATTCGTTTGGTAATGGCACTTGAACAGTATTCTGGAATGAAAAAATATCGTAAGTCGAGGTACCACTGTATTAGGCACAAGAATAGATATGAATGTTTTCTACGGTGAGTAGTTTTAGAGTTTTGAATATTGGTGGAGTATGCTGTCTAGAGTGGGAATTTGTTATCATTCTGACTGCAGCCTTTTGCTGGGTTATGAGTGGTCTAAGGTGATTTAATGTTGTTGATCCCCATGCACAAATTCCATAGGTGAGATAAGGATAGATAAGTGAATGATACAAAGCAAGGAGAGCTGATTGAGGCACATAATAGCGTATCTTTGATAGTATGCCTACTGTCTTTGAGATTTGGAATTTGGGGCTACTGTCAAGGTGGACTCCTAGGAATTTTCCCTCTGTGAGTCTTGTGATGGGTGATCCATTTAGCGTTATATTAAGTGGGACATTTGAAGCTCTGTTTCCAAACTGAAGGAAATAGGTTTTGTCAGTATTGAGAGTAAGCTTATTAGTTTTCATCCAGGTAGATATTTTCTGTAATTCAGCATTTACAGTGTTGGCCAGTATGACTGGGTTTGGGTGAGAGAAGATATATGTAGTGTCATCTGCAAATAATATGGGTTTGAGTAGTTGTGATGCATTCGGTAGGTTATTGATGTAAAGGAGGAAGAGGAGTGGTCCCAGGACACTTCCTTGAGGGACACCGACTTTAAGTTCACAATAAAGGGGTTAGCTGGTGTGTTCATCTGTGTTTACATTCTTGGTCTCTCATGGCAGCTTAATTAAGAAATGGTTAAACTCAGTGAAGAAGATATGTCGATGGTGATAATAATTAATAATAATAATAAAATATAATTAATAATAAAATATAATTAATCACTCTGGGGCACTTTAACCCTTAAACTGTCCACACATAGATATACGTTCACCTGCGTACTGCCCCGAATATTTTGAAAAAAAAAAATTGTTTTTTAAAAAATGAAGAGCACATTTTTATAAACAGGATAGGCTAAAAAAAAAAATTAGAGCCAGTACTTACTGAGATATAAGCACGCGAAGTTGGTGCTAAATGATGTGGTGTCGGCAACATGGAGCACTGCCGCTTGCAGAAACAATAAACATTTATCGTTTTTTTTCAATTTTTTTCCATTTTCTCTTGTTTTCATGCTATGATAATAATGTTTTAATGCAGATCTTTTGATATCATTGCCAATTCTTGTTTAGACACAAATGTTTGGTACTGAATTAGTAATCATACTGTCACTAACACACATGTTCACACTGATAAATGAATTTGTACACCTGGTTCAATCACTTACTATTGTTTACATATATATACAAGGTATTTACAGGTCCCATTTATGTTTCTAGAAGTCCACCACTGTATGATACTCTAAGAAGCATGGATTCATACAGAGTGCCACTCCACATTGCTGACACATGTATCGTGTGTCTTTTCGCACTTGGGGTCGCTGTTTGCTGTAAGCACACACAACACACTTTTTCTGAGAGTACTTCTTCTTTGGAGTAGATGGTAATGGTATCAGGCAGTGACAGTTAGGGATTATTTGGTTGGGCACTTTCCCTTCTGGTTGTGGAGTGACAGGTCGCTGTTGTGGAGTGACAGGTCGCTGTTGTGGGGTGACAGGTGTGGAGTGGCAGGTATATGTGTGGTACCATAATTTCCCACTATCTGCTTGATGACATTTAGGGTGAATTGTGCATATCGTTGTCGCTTCCCAGTCTTTATTTCGTACATGTTGAAGGCATTGAGCATTGCAATGTCAACAAGGTGGAAAAACACTTTTATATACCACTTGCGACTCCTACGCACACAGTCAACAAAGCCTATCATCATGTCACACTTGTCGACTAGTCGCATATTGTTTGTATAGTCGATGACAACAGCTGGCTTTTCAATAGGTTCATTGTTGAGCCTGCTCAGTCTGTCTGTCTGAACCATCTCGTTTCTGTGGATGGTTGACAGCAATGTCACGTCCCGTTTGTCATGCCATGACAGTGCCATGATGTCATTGGCATGAAACGCCTGCTCTACACTTCCTCCAGTGAACTTTGGCATGTGTTTTCTATTTCTTCTCACTGTTCCACATATATCAGTATTGTTCACACGTAGGAAATCAGCGAGCATAGGGCTTGTGTACCAGTTGTCTGTGAACAATGTATGACCCTTGCCAAGGTATGGCTGCATCATCTTGCGAACAACATCACCGGAAATGCCTAACATGCGCCTGGTATCATCGAGTGTATTTTTACCTGTGTAGATAATGACATCCAACACAAGACCAGTCTCACAGTCACACATAACAAACAGTTTTATACCAAAGCAATTACGTTTGCTTGGTATATATTGTTTGAATGACAGTCGTCCCTTGAACAGAACCAAGGACTCATCAACAACAATGTTCTTGAATGGATAAAAGTAGGCACTGAATTTTTGCTTGAGATACATAAACAATTCCCGGATTTTGTAGAGGAGGTCATTTCGGTTTGGTGTATTCCTGTCAGAGAAATGCAACATTCTTAGCAACAGAAGGAATCTGTTGCAGGGAAGGTGGTCACGAAAGACTGGAGTGCTAATGAAGCAGTCTGTGGACCAGTAGTTTGCTATATTGTTCTTATATGTATGTGGCATAAGCATGACAGTGCCAAGGAATAAATATATTTCAGCCACAGTTGTATCTTTCCACCTGCACAGCCGTGACGATTGTGTAACATCTACATGGTCCTTTGTATACTGGTAGTACAGGTTGGTCTGGGTAACAATCAGTTTCATTATCGGCTCATCAAAGTATAGTTGAAAATAGTCTAACTCTGTAGACTCATCAGTGATGGGACAGTGTGGCATGATGCCACTTCCACTGCCATCAAAATTGAAAGGATGTGGCACGAATGGTGTATGTTCAGTCCAATTCCTTTCACGATCAGCTGGTGCAGGGTGGGCCTGTGGCATGGGACGTGGGGGAGCAGGAGGAGGGACGGGAGTGGGGCCAGCACATGGTTGAGAGGGTGCCGCGTGGTCCTTTGTCTGTCCACACACCACGCCATGTGGTCCAGGCATCGTGCCACCCACCACTTCTTCCTCCATCCCAGCATACTCTCCTTCATTATCACTATCACTGTCAGTGGCAGGGGTTTTGGAACATGATCTGCTAAGACCCTTGCCTCTGACTGCATATGGCACACTGCCTGAACGTAGGTTATGATGCCCAAAAGTACGTTTCACTGGGGAATAATGATAATCACTGTCACTCGACGAATCGTCTATGGGCATAAAATCGATTTCATCATCGTCACTTATATCACTTTCACTATCGTCACCATAACACATGGAAAATGATAATTTCCTCTTGCGGAGTTGCTTTTGGGTAGCAACACTAGCAACCCCAGAGGTGCTGGGCTGAGGGTCTGTGGCCACACTGGCCACACCAGATGTGCTGGGCTGAGGGTCTGGTATGGCTACACTGGCCACACTGGTCACCCCAGAGGTGATGGGCTGAGGGTCATCTGGGTTCTCATCAATAGTTTCACTAATTCATTGATTATTAGTGGCTATATCACTGTCTAATCCACTAACCTCGCATTCTGTTTCACTTTCCGGGAATAGTAGAGTGTTAATACGACGAGGCGTGAGTGAATCACGGGGGTTTGCCATGATGTTTACCCAAGATGGAGCTGAAACTAACTGGGGCTACCATGCGGTACCCTGGCGTCCCCGATTTTGTTCATACTGCGCACACTGAGTGCGCAGACCCATTCTCTCATGTCTAGGCGACTCAAGCCTATTGCGCTAAATTTGAACGAATGTAAAATAAAACGTAGATCTACGTTCGGGGCAGTACGCACGTGAACGTATATCTACGTGTGTACAGTTTAAGGGTTAAATGTCATAAGTATTTGGTATAGGTTTGGTAGCTAACATTTAAAACACTCCAGAGTGATTGTTATTATTACAAGAAATTAATCTTTATCTTTATTAACCCTTTGGGGTCCAAGGGGTCTCTCTGAAACAAGTTCTCAGGGTCCACGAATTTAAAAAAAAAATCTTATGGAATGATAGAGAATCTTTTTCCGATCATAACGCCACAAAAATTATGAAATTTGATTGAAAACTAACGGAATTATGCATTCGGGAAGTTAGCAGTAGCCATGACACTTACGCATCGGCGATTTCACCCACTTTGAGCCCTATTTTCAGCATATTCCAATGTTTCAGGCTACTAAAATAATAGCTATTTCTCTAGAACTCCATTTCTTCTATCGATTGAGTACAAGAAACCGCCTATTTACCAATTTCAACTACCCAAAATAGTGGTCAGACAATGGCAATTTGGCCAATTTCACACAAATTTCAAACGATGCCAATTTCAAAATATTGTCCATAATAAACAAGGCAGACATTCTTGGCACTAAAATAACATCTTCTCTGTTTATTAGTCACGTCTCCAGTCCCCTCTTACATTACTTTTGCTTTCCATTTTGAATTTTTATTCTCACAAAAAATAGAAGATTTACTGTTATGTATAAGTAAGTATGTAAGTTTATTCAGGTATACACAAATACATTTACATACATTATCATACATAGCAGCATATGTGTAGAGAACCTAGGATAACCCAAAAAGTCAGACAGAGTGACTTATTTCCATTGGGG
>WNWK01056161.1:0-11078 GCA_009830355.1 Cherax destructor
GACACGAGAGAGGGTGGATAGACTGCATTTTTTTGGACTGCAAGAAGGCGTTCGACACAGTTCCTCACAAGAGGTTAATGCAAAAGCTAGAGGATCAGGAAAAGCACTGCAATGGATCAGAGAATATTTGACAGGGAGGCAACAACGAGTCATGGTACGTGACGAGATGTCAGAGTGGGCACCTGTGACGAGTGGAGTTCCACAAGGGTCAGTCCTAGGACCTGTACTGTTTTTGGTATATGTGAATGACATAACGGAAGGGATAGACTCAGAAGTGTCCCTGTTTGCAGATGATGTGAAGTTAATGAGAAGAATCAAATCAGTCGAGGATCAGGCAGGACAACAAAGAGACCTGGACAGGCTGCAAGCCTGGTCCTGTAACTGGCTCCTTGAATTTAACCCTGCCAAATGTAAAGTCATGAATATCGGGGAAGGGCAAAGAAGACCGCAGACAGAGTATAGTCTAGGTGGCCAAAGACTGCAAACCTCACTCAAAGAAAAAGATCTTGGGGTGAGTATAATCCCGAGCACATCTCCTGAGGCACACATCAATCAGATAACTGCTGCAGCATACGGGCGGCTGGCAAACCTAAGAATAGCGTTCCAATACCTCACTAAGGAATCATTCAAGACTCTGTATACCATATACGTCAGGCCCATACTGGAGTATGCAGCACCAGTTTGGAACCCACACCTGGTCAAGCACGATAAGAAATTAGAGAAAGTGCAAAGGTTTGCAACAAGACTAGTCCCAGAGCTAAGGGGATTGTCCTACGAAGAAAGGTTAAGGGAAATCGGCCTGACGACACTAGAGGACAGGAGGGTTAGGGGAGACATGATAACGACATATAAAATACTGCGAGGAATAGATAAGGTGGACAGAGACAAGATGTTCCAGAGAGGGGACACAGAAACAAGGGGTCACAATTGGAAGTTGAAGACTCCTATGAGTCAAAGGGATGTTAGGAAGTATTTCTTCAGTCATAGAGTTGTCAGGAAGTGGAATAGCTTAGAAAGCGACATAGTGGAGGCAGGAACCATACATAGTTTTAAGACTAGGTTTGATAAAGCTCATGGAGCAGGGAGAGAGAGGACCTAGTAGCAATCAGTGAAGAGGCGGGGCCTCTTGCTTCACGCACGGAGGGCCCTGGTTCAATTCCCGGCGGGGCCGAAACATTTCGAAGTGTTTCGTTACACACACACACACACACACACATACAACAGGCCTAGTGTATAATCGACATGTGCCTAGGACAAAATGGTAACACACACACATATATATATATATATATATATATATATATTATATATATATATATATATATATATATATATATATATATATATATATATATATATATATATATATATATATATATATATATATATATATATATATATATATATATGTCATGCCGAATAGGTAAAACGTGCGATTTTGTCTTAGATAGCAAGGCTCTTCTTGCCGAATAAGGCAAACGAAAATTTGTGTATGCAATAATTTCGCAAAAATTATTCTGAACCTATTGATAAAAATAAATTTCATTGTGTTTCTTTATTATTAAATTATTTTAAACTTATCTAAAATATATTTAGAGGGATTAAGTTAAATTAAATTGCGCTAGTTATAATAATGTTAGGTAAATTTTGTAATGTTCTTTTGGTACAAAATTATTAATTTTTGCATTAACATAAATAAAAAAATATATTTCTTTAAACGTATAAGAGAAAATTTTAGAAAGGACTTAATTTTAAATGAGGTCTTGCTAATATATATGGATGATATTTAATACATTCTTGTTGCATTCAGCACATATTCAAGAGCTGGAAATGTTACATAAATGAGTAGGAAGTCCAGGTAGATACGTTCAAGGGTACGACTCAAGCTAGAATGAGATAGCATCAAGCAAACCATTGCCAAGGCAAATCTGTCATAATGGCAGTTTTAATTTCCGATACGGAGGGCTATCCCACACCATGCTAGACAATCCCACACTATCCTAGCCTATCTTACACTATCCTAGGCTATCCCCCATTATCTTTGGCTAACCCACACTTTCCAATCCTATCTTACACTATCCTAGGCTATCCCCCATTATCTTAGGCTATCCCACACTATCCTAGCCTATCTTACACTAGGTGCCAGAAAGATGAAGGCAAGATATTAAAATAGCATCAGTAGAAGCATATAGAAGCCCATCAACATTTAATATTTAGTAATGACGTAGCAACCATAACATTAACGAAATGACAACTATTCCCAACATGCTGTTAGACTTCGTAAAAGACTTTAATATTCTGATCTCAAAGATATCTGGCATCTATCACTAGGAAAAATTCCATTGCATACAAATAAAATGGGGAAGCAGAAAAAAGGAGAAAACCAACCTATTTTCATCCGTAAGGTTAAATGGGAGCTGCAAATTATACTCAAGTTGTCAGTGTAGAGCTTCATTTACGACAGTTCGACAAGTTCTGGTGGGAATCCGGCGTCAGATTGCATACAATGCTTTCAATTGCAAAGTTATCGAGTTTGAATAAGCTGCCACTATTATTGTATTATGCATGCTTCTCATATTTTATAATTGCTGGTTCAACAATATTTCATTCAAACCAAGAAGAGCAAGGAACCACAACTCTGACTTCTGATCAGTCTGGCTGAAAATTGCATTTGATTCCTGCACTGTCGTAGTTGGGGATTTGGTTATGCTGAACTTAGATTCAATATTAAGGGAATTTTATACCTTTTATGGAGGATCTGCTCATGGTCCTCAGTTAGGGTCGTTATTTTGTCTCCTTGTTCTTGACGCTGTGCTGCTGCTTGTTACATTATTGCTGTTGGCGAATGATTCGTAATATTGTTCAAGGAAGCTGTTTTGATTGCCTTATTGGTAGAGAAGTTGGATAATTTGTGGACTTGTAGTCAGTCACTGTTTAAGTCTAAGTCGAGCACCTTGAGCATATACACATATTCTCACATACACTTGTATATACAGTAGATCGTCGTTTAACACGGGGTGGTCTTGCACGTTTTGGTTATAGCACGATTGAAGAATTGCTGCATATTTTTGTTTAACACATCATAAAATTAATTTAACACAGTTGCCGGAGGGTAAACATTTTGAGTGCGCAGTCGCCCGGTTACACCATTGAGTCAACGGGGGAGACCTACCACTATCCTGACTTGACTGACTGACTTACTGACTTGACTGAATGGCTTGACTGAATGACTTACTGACTTGACTGAATAACTTACTGACTGACTGAATGACTTGACTGACTTACTGAATGACTTCAAGTTAGACTTTATCATGCCCGCAATGCACAGCATATTAGGGGCTTTTGGCATGTACATCTCATTAATAACTATGTTTCTTGTCTACCATGTATCATTGTACCATGTCTCAATAAAGTATTATTATTATTATCACTGAAGAGGACCCTGAAACTGTGTCTAGAGCAGCTGATGTCTTACCATCAATTGTATAATGTACTGCAGTGTAAAATATAATAGAAATCCATTACAGAATTTATGCACACTCCAGTACAACTATCGACTTCAGTACCAGAACCTCTACCATCCACCTCAGCCCAGTAGGGCCACAGCATAACTTTCCACTCTCTTCACAATCATCCATAAACACCAGCACCCACAATTTTTGGTAAGAAATACTATTATTTTTGTTGCATTTGTAGTCTTAAGCAGTAAAAACAACATAATACATCACGACAATGAACTACAATTACATATTCTTTTTATTTTTGTAATATATTGAGGTCTAAAAATGTTTGGCGTTTTGGGGCCTCCCAGGAACGTAACCCTATTTCTCCCCCAAGTTATTCAGTTTGTTTAACACGGTATTTTCAGGAACGTAACTACCGTGTTAAACGACGGTCTACTATATACTAGTATTATTCTATACTTGATAACAATGTACCAGACGGTACGTGTGAGTCGTACTATTACGAAATACGCCATCAGCACTATACTACTATATGTTCAATTTAACTTTGAATTGCAAGAGAAGTGTAGGAACATATCCTAAATTATATCAAACTTATTTGCGTGGATATTGTCCTCCTAGACACCTTTGTTATTAAAGATCTAAAATTTTATTTCGTTGATTTATTATTATCCAGTTGTGATTCCAAAACACTATTAATATTTCTCTCAAATTCAACGGACAACAGGACTCGATCATATACTGACAAACTGTTACAAAACCAGAAACAGGCTAGATGCTAGAGGGGGATCAATAAGCTGACCTGGTATCCTCTGGAGATGTCTATTCTTTATGGATATCGCATTTTTGTAACAATCGTAAATTTGAACTTTCTAACATCCTTGTGTATCAACATATACAGTGGACTCTCGGTTTTCGTTCACCTCCAAACTCGAACAATTATGTAAGTGTATTTTTGTAAGAGCTTTTGTAAGTGCATTTTTGGGGGGTCTGAAATGACTAATCTAATTTACATTTTTCCTTATGGGAACAAATTCGTTCGGTAATGGCACTCGAACAGCATTCTGGAAAGAATTTTCAACGAAAACCGAGGGTCCACTGTATAAGAATAGAAGTTTAGATTCCACTTCTTTCTCCATTGTGAATTTAATAGACAGGACCAGAGCGTTAAGTCTCTATATTTCTGAACCATGGATGACATCTTGTGCCTTTAGCCTAATTCACACTGAAAGATATATATACTGATCAAAGAATTTCAGTACGGTTTTAGAAAGAGGCATTCCTGTCTTACGAATTTACTAACTTTTTTCAATTAAATATTTGAGGATGTAGATCAAGGTAATGAATATGAAATTATGTATAGGGACCCCTGTAAGACCATATATATAATAGTGTTCGATACTGGAGATTGTTGAGGAAAATATAGGCACATGGATTGTTAGGGATTTTCCTTTCCCTAAGAGAGGCGTGGTTGACCGATAGGCAACAAAGAGTTTGCATAAATTGGGACATATCAGAGTGGGGACACGTCTCAAGCGGTGTTCCACAAGGGTCAGTGTTGGGCTCTTTGTTGTTCACAGTATACATAAACGACATAGATGAGGGAATAGATAGCTACAGAAGCAAGTTTGCTCATGACTAGGAAAAACCTTCAGTTTAATTCTGATGAGGACACTAGAGTGCTACAAGTAGATCTGGATAGGTTGATAGAGGAGTTGCAGATTTGCCCGATTCAGTTCAATGTATACAAATGTAAAGTTTTAAACCGTATTAATTAATTTTATAAGTGCACTTACAAACTTAATGATGTAGATCTCAATCACTCTGAATGCAAAAGTGATTTAGGAATTCAGGTTTGCAGTAATGTAATGCCAGGACAACAGTGTTCGCAATAAAGCTATAGAATTCATAACTTCTTATCAAGAAGTATATATAACAGGAGTTTTCGAGTTTCATTTAAGTTATGCTGCGCAGTTCTGGTCTCCATATTACAAAATGGACATAAATACACTAGAAAACACAGAGGGAAGGATAACCAAGCTGACCCCATGTTCCAGAAATCTTTCCTATGAGGATAGACTCATGGCACTGAATCTGTAATATTCAGAAAGGCGTAGAATTTGGGAGGGATATGATTGAGGTTTATAAATGGGTGACAGGAATAAATAAATAAGATATAAATGTGCTAGAAATATCTAACTGAGACAGGACTAGCGTCAATGAGTTCTAGCTAGAAAAAAAATATTTAGACCACACTGACAGCAAAATATGGATAACAAGATACATTTATTTTGATGCAACTCAAGGAAAGGCAACAAAGGAAACTCGGCTGTATGGCAAAGAGCAGCCAGATGCAGCTATACAACAATTCAACTAACCGTTATTGAAAATTGACTATTTTCTAAAAAATCTTAAAACCAAATCCCAAAATATATTTCTGTTTGGTGATTTCAATTTAAGACACAAAAGATAAAAGAGACAATCCCTGGGGAAAACTCAGATGGAAGAGACAATCCCTGGGGGAAACTAAGATGGAAGAGACAATCCCTGGGGGAAACTAAGATGGGAGAGACAATCCCTGGGGGAAACTCAGATGGAAGAGACAATCCCTGGGGAAAACTAAGATGGAAGAGACAATCCCTGGGGAAAACTCAGATGGAAGAGACAATCCCTGGGGGAAACTAAGATGGAAGAGACAATCCCTGGGGGAAACTCAGATGGAAGAGACAATCCCTGGGGGAAACTAAGATGGAAGAGACAATCCCTGGGGGAAACTAAGATGGAAGAGACAATCCCTGGGGGAAACTCAGATGGAAGAGACAATCCCTGGGGAAAACTAAGATGGAAGAGACAATCCCTGGGGGAAACTAAGATGGAAGAGACAATCCCTGGGAAACTAAGATGGAAGAGACAATCCCTGGGGAAACTAAGATGGAAGAGACAATCCTGGGAAAACTCAGATGGAAGAGACAATCCCTGGGGGAAACTAAGATGGAAGAGACAATCCCTGGGGGAAACTAAGATGGAAGAGACAATCCCTGGGGAAAACTCAGATGGAAGAGACAATCCCTGGGGGAAACTAAGATGGAAGAGACAATCCCTGGGGGAAACTAAGATGGAAGAGACAATCCCTGGGGGAAACTCAGATGGAAGAGACAATCCTGGGGAAACTCAGATGGAAGAGACAATCCCTGGGGAAACTAAGATGGAAGAGACAATCCCTGGGGGAAACTAAGATGGAAGAGACAATCCATATGGGAAACTAAGATGGAAGAGACAATCCCTGGGGGAAACTAAGATGGAAGAGACAATCCTGGGGTAAACTAAGATGGAAGAGACAATCCCTGGGAAACTAAGATGGAAGAGACAATCCTGGGAAAACTAAGAAAAAGAGACAATCCTGGGGAAACTAAGATGGAAGAGACAATCCCTGGGGAAACTCAGATGGAAGAGACAATCCCTGGGGGAAACTCAGATGGAAGAGACAATCCCTGGGGGAAACTAAGATGGAAGAGACAATCCCTGGAAACTAAGATGGAAGAGACAATCCCTGGAAACTAAGATGGAAGAGACAATCCCTGGGGAAACTAAGATGGAAGAGACAATCCTGGGAAACTAAGATGGAAGAGACAATCCCTGGGGAAACTAAGATGAAGAGACAATCCCTGGGGAAACTAAGATGGAAGAGACAATCCCTGGGAAACTAAGATGGAAGAGACAATCCTGGGAAACTAAGATGGAAGAGACAATCCCTGGAAACTAAGATGGAAGAGACAATCCCTGGGGAAACTCAGATGGAAGAGACAATCCGGGGGAAACTAAGATGGAAGAGACAATCCCTGGGGGAAACTAAGATGGAAGAGACAATCCCTGGGGGAAACTAAGATGGAAGAGACAATCCCTGGGAGAAACTAAGATGGAAGAGACAATCCCTGGGGGAAACTAAGATGGAAGAGACAATCCCTGGGGGAAACTAAGATGGAAGAGACAATCCCTGGGGAAAACTAAGAAAAAAGAGACAATCCCTGGGGGAAACTAAGATGGAAGAGACAATCCCTGGGGGAAACTCAGATGGAAGAGACAATCCTGGGAAACTAAGATGGAAGAGACAATCCTGGGGAAACTAAGATGGAAGAGACAATCCCTGGGAAACTCAGATGGAAGAGACAATCCCTGGGAAACTAAGATGGAAGAGACAATCCTGGGAAACTAAGATGGAAGAGACAATCCTGGGAAACTAAGATGGAAGAGACAATCCCTGGGAAACTCAGATGGAAGAGACAATCCCTGGGGGAAACTAAGATGGAAGAGACAATCCCTGGGGAAAACTAAGATGGAAGAGACAATCCCTGGGGGAAACTAAGATGGAAGAGACAATCCCTGGGGAAAACTAAGATGGAAGAGACAATCCCTGGGGGAAACTAAGATGGAAGAGACAATCCCTGGGGGAAATTAAGATGGAAGAGACAATCCCTGGGGGAAACTCAGATGGAAGAGACAATCCCTGGGGGAAACTAAGATGGAAGAGACAATCCCTGGGGGAAACTAAGATGGAAGAGACAATCCCTGGGAAACTAAGATGGAAGAGACAATCCCTGGAAATTAAGATGGAAGAGACAATCCTGGGGAAACTAAGATGGAAGAGACAATCCTGGAAACTCAGATGGAAGAGACAATCCCTGGGGGAAACTAAGATGGAAGAGACAATCCCTGGGGAAAACTAAGATGGAAGAGACAATCCCTGGGGGAAACTAAGATGGAAGAGACAATCCCTGGGGGAAACTAAGATGGAAGAGACAATCCTGGGAAACTAAGATGGAAGAGACAATCCTGGGGTAAACTCAGATGGAAGAGACAATCCCTGGGGGAAACTAAGATGGAAGAGACAATCCCTGGTGGAAACTAAGATGGAAGAGACAATCCCTGGGGGAAACTCAGATGGAAGAGACAATCCCTGGGGGAAACACAGATGGAAGAGACAATCCCTGGGGGAAACTAAGATGGAAGAGACAATCCCTGGGGGAAACTCAGATGGAAGAGACAATCCCTGGGGGAAACTCAGATGAAAAGTCACACCTGAGTTGCTAGATCTCTGCAATAAATTCACATGGATCCAAACCTTGCCTTGTAAGGATAAACTTTCTGGCATCTGTATTATGCTCACGGCATCTGTAGTATGCTCACGGCATCTGTAGTATGCTCGAGGCATCTGTAGTACGTTCAAGGCATCTGTAGTACGCTCAAGGCATCTGTAGTATGCTCTAGGCATCTGTAGTACGCTCAAGGCATCTGTAGTATGCTCTAGGCATCTGTAGTACGCTCAAGGCATCTGTAGTACGCTCAAGGCATCTGCAGTACGCTCAAGGCATCTGTAGTACGCTCAAGGCATCTGTAGTACGCTCAAGGCATCTGTAGTACGCTCAAGGCATCTGTAGTATGCTCAAGGCATCTGTAGAATGATCGAGGCATCTGTAGTACGCTCAAGGCATCTGTAGTATGATCAAGGCATCTGTAGTACGCTCAACGCATCTGTAGTACGCTCAACGCATCTGTAGTACGCTCAAGGCTTCTGTAGTATGCTCAAGGCATCTGTAGTATGCTCAAGGCATCTGTAGTATGTTCTAGGCATCTGTAGTACGCTCAAGCCATCTGTAGTATGCTCAAGGCGTCTGTAGTACGCTCAAGGCATCTGTAGTACGCTTAAGGCATCTGTAGTACGCTCGAGGCATCTGTAGTACGCTCGAGGCATCTGTAGTATGCTCGAGGCATCTGTAGTACGCTCAAGGCATCTGTAGTATGCTCAAGGTATCTGTAGTATGCTCAAGGCATCTGTAGTACGCTCAAGGCATCTGTAGTATGTTCAAGGCATATGTAGAATGCTCAAGGCATCTGTAGAATGCTCGAGGCATCTGTAGAATGCTCGAGGCATCTGTAGTACGCTCAAGGCATCTGTAGTACGCTCAAGGCATCTGTAGTACGCTCAAGGCATCTGTAGTATGCTCGAGGCATCTGTAGTACGCTCAAGGCATCTGTAGTATACTCAAGGCATCTGTAGTACGCTCAAGGCATCTGTAGTATGCTCAAGGCATCTGCAGAATGCTCAAGGCATCTGTAGAATGCTCGAGGCATCTGTAGTACGCTCAAGGCATCTGTAGTATGCTCAAGGCATCTGTAGTACGCTCAAGGCATCTGTAGTACGCTCATGGCATCTGTAGTACGCTCAACGCATCTGTAGTACGCTCAAGGCATCTGTAGTACGCTCAAGGCATCTGTAGTATGCTCAAGGCATCTGTAGTATGCTCAAGGCATCTGTAGTATGCTCAAGGCATCTGTAGTATGCTCAAGGCATCTGTAGTACGCTCAAGGCATCTGTAGTACGCTCAAGGCATCTGTAGTACGCTCAAGGCATCTGTAGTATGCTCTAGGCATCTGTAGTACGCTCAAGGCATCTGTAGTATGTTCTAGGCATCTGTAGTATGCTCAAGGCATCTGTAGTATGCTCAAGGCATCTGTAGTATGCTCTAGGCATCTGTAGTACGCTCAAGGCATCTGTAGTATGCTCTAGGCATCTGTTGTACGCTCAAGGCATCTGTAGTATGCTCTAGGCATCTGTAGTACGCTCAAGGCATCTGTAGTACGCTCAAAGCATCTGTAGTACGCTCAAGGCATCTGTAGTACGCTCAAGGCATCTGTAGTACGCTCAAGGCATCTGTAGTACGCTCAAGGCATCTGTAAAATGCTCTAGGCATATTTTCCTAAGAAAAAAAGAAAAGTAAACTGGAAAGAGAGAGACGCTCTCTCTACAGAATAAGGTGAAGAAACAATGAACTTATCAAGGGGGGGTGGGGGTTGTTATCTGAAAAATGGAAGGAAGCTGATTAGGGAAGCAGAAAATATTGAACTTTAGTTAAATGATTCATTCAGGATTCAGGAGAGAGAGTGGAAGAGCTAAAAGAAATTTATTAAAATGAAAGAAATTCAAAATATTTCTTTTCATTTGCCAAAAATAATCAAAAGAGCACATCTACCATGGGAGCCTTGCTTAAACATGACAAGAATTACAGTGACGATAGGAAAGAAATGAATGAGATACTGATGTCTCAGTACGACTGTGCTCAGCGAGCAATTGACAAGATGCCCATGCAGTCAGCCCCAGGCCCAGACAATAACTGTAAGAAACCCCTTTCACGTGTCTTAAGTAAGCTATAAAGAGAGAGCCTGGATACAGCCTAAACAACAGCCTAAAAACAACGGATATAGCCCATAAAGGCGGCAGCGAGTGGTCGCAGTCCCTGAGTGCTTTGGGAATTAGTGTGGGGGTTAATCATGGCTAGCTGCTGCAGTGTTTTAAAACGTGAGGTTGGAGTGCTGAAGGAGGAGGTCCTGCTTCTCCAGGAGGAATTTAGGAGGCTGAAGGTTCACCTCAATGGGTTTGGAAGTGAGAGTGAGGTCCTGCTTCTCCAGGAGGAAATTAGGAGGCTGAAGGTTCACCTCAATGGTTTTGGAAGAGAGAGTGAGGTAGCTGCAGTTCTGGAGGGGAATAGGGATACCAGTAGTGAGGTGCAGTCTGCCACTCCCTGCGAGGAGGGTGAAGGGGGGGAGGAAGAAAAGGCT
>WNWK01056162.1:0-11078 GCA_009830355.1 Cherax destructor
GTGGTAGTGGGGAGGGGGAGTGGGAGTGGGATGGTGGTATAGTGATGGTGGTTGTGGTGATGGTTTTGGTGATGGTGGTAGTGGTGGTGGTGGTGATGGTGGTAGTGGTGGTGGTGGTGATGGTGGTAGTGGTGGTGGTGGGAGTGGTGGTAGGGGCTGTAGTGGTGGTATTAAATGCTTAATATTTAACAAACAAGAATTGTTTGGGGGCTCCTGAGTTCTAACCACAGCTGTAAAGCCAATTTTAAAACCAACCAAAATGATTAAACAAGTCCCTGATGACTGATGACTGCAGAAGAGCACTTTATTCACTGAATAACAGTATATACTCGCAGACAGTGCAAATACACTCAAAATGAAATACAACAGAGAAAGAGAGAATAAAACTTCAGGAAGTGAAATACACCAGAGAAAGAGCAATACACACTTCAGGAAGTGAAATACACCAGAGAAAGAGCAATACACACTTCAGGAAGTGAAATACACCAGAGAAAAAGCAATACACACTTCAGGAAGTGAAATACACCAGAGAAAGAGCAATACACACTTCAGGAAGTGAAAAACACAAGAGAAAGAGCAATACACACTACAGTCAGTATAATATACACTACATTTCAGTGTAATACACGGGCAGTATAATACACTGGTAAGTGGACACAAGACACCATCTTCTAAACTGTCATCTCTCAAGTGTAGTCATAGAGACTTTTCCAATACACTATTAGTGAAAACAAGAGCACTTTTATAATTGGCCCAGGTAAGAGGAGCTTGGTAAGAAGAGCTTGGTGAGAGGAGCTTGTTAAGAGGAGCTTGTTAAGAGTAGCTTAGTGAGAGGAGCTTGATAAGAGAGTTGTTAAGAGGAGCTTAGTGAGAGGAGATTGTTAAGAGGAGCTTGTTAAGAGGAGCTTGGTGAGAGGATCTTGTTAAGAGGAGCTGTTAGAGGAGCTTGTTAAGAGTAGCTTGTGAGAGGAGCTTGTTAAGAGGAGCTTGTTAAGAGGAGCTTGGTGAGAGGAGATTGTTAAGAGGAGCTTGTTAAGAGGAGCTTGTGAGAGGAGCTTGTTAAGAGGAGCTTGTTAAGAGGAGCTAGTGAGAGGAGCTTGTTAAGAGAGCTTGGTGAGAGGAGCTTGTTAAGAGGAGCTTGTTAAGAGGAGCTTGTTAAGAGGAGCTTGAGTGAGAGGAGCTTGTTAAGAGGAGCTTAGGAGAGGAGCTTGTTAAGAGGAGCTTGTTAAGAAGAGCTTGTAAAGAGTAGCTGTGAGAGGAGCTTAAAGAGTAGCTTGGTGAGAGGAGCTTGTTAAGAGGAGCTTAAGAGGAGCTTGTTAAGAGGAGCTTGTTAAGAGGAGCTTAAGAGGAGCTTGTTAAGAGGAGCTTAAGAGGAGCTTGTTAAGAGGAGCTTGGTGAGAGGAGCTTGTTAAGAGGAGCTTGTTAAGAGGAGCTTGTTAAAAGGGAGCTTGTTAAGAGGAGCTTGTTAAGAGGAGCTTGGTGAGAGGAGCTTGTTAAGAGGAGCTTGTTAAGAGAAGCTTGTTAAGAGGAGCTTAGTTAAGAGGAGCTTGTTAAGAGGAGCCTTTGGGGAGAGAAGCTTGTTAAGAGGAGCTTAAGAGGAGCTTGGGGAGAGGAGCTTGTTAAGAGGAGCTTGTTAAGAGGAGCTTGTTAAGAGGAGCTTGTTAAGAGGAGCTTGTTAAGAGGAGCTTGGTGAGAGGAGCTTGTTAAGAGGAGCTTGTTAAGAGGAGCTTGGTGAGAGGAGCTTGTTAAGAGGAGCTTGTTAAGAGGAGCTTGGTGAGAGGAGCTTGTTAAGAGGAGCTTAGGAGGAGCTTGTTAAGAGGAGCTTGTTTAGAGGAGCTTGTTAAGAGGAGCTTGTTAAGAGGAGCTTGGTGAGAGGAGCTTGTTAAGAGGAGCTTGTTTAGAGGAGCTTTTTAAGAGGAGCTTAAGAGGAGCTTGTTAAGAGGAGCTTGGTGAGAGGAGCTTGTTAAGAGGAGCTTGTTTAGAGGAGCTTGTTAAGAGGAGCTTGTTAAGAGGAGCTTGGTGAGAGGAGCTTGTTAAAGGGGCTTGTTTAGAGGGTTTTTTAAGAGGGTTTTTAAAAGGAGCCTTTTTAAGAGGAGCTTTGGGTGAGGGGAGCTTGTTAAGAGGAGCCAGGAGAGGATCTTTTTAAGAGGAGCTTGTTAAGAGGAGCTTGTAAAGAAGAGCTTGGTGAGAGGGGTTGTTAAGAAGAGCTTTGTTAAGAGTAGCTTGTTAAGAGGAGCTTGTTAAGAGGAGCTTGTTAAGAGGGCTTGTTAAGAGGAGCTTGTTAAGAAGAGCTTGTTAAGAGGAGCTTTGAGAGGAGCTTATTAAGAGGAGCTTGTTAAGGGGGCTTTGTTAAGAGGAGCCTTTTTAAGAGGAGCTTAAGAGGAGCTTGTTAGAGGAGCAAAGAGGAGCTTAAGAGGCTTGTTAAGAGGAGTTGTTGAGGAGCTTGTTAAGAGGAGTGGTGGAGAAGAGCTTGGTGGGGAGGAGCTTGTTAAGAGGAGCTTGTTAAGATGAGCTGGTGATAGGAGCTTGTTAAGAGGAGATGGTTAAGAGGAGCTTGTTAAGAGGAGCTTGTTAAGAGGAGCTTGTTAAGAGGAGCTTGTGAGAGGAGCTTTTTAAGAGGAGTTTTTCAAGAGGAGTAAAAGAGGAGCTTGTTAAGAGGAGCTTAAGAGGAGCTTGTTAAGAGGAGCTTGTTAAGAGGAGCTTGGTGAGAGGAGCTTGTTAAGAGGAGCTTGTTAGAGGAGTTTTTTAAGGAGGTTTTAAGAGGAGTTGAGGAGTTGTTAAGAGGAGCTTGGAGAGGAGCTTAAGAGGGGCTGTTAAGAGGGGGCTTGTTAAGAGGAGCTTGGTGAAAGGAGCTTTAAAAGGAGCGGAGAATTGTTAAGAGGGGCTTTTTAAAAGGGGCTTGTTAAGAGGAGTTGTTAAGAGGAGCTTGTTAAGAGGAGCTTGGTGAGAGGAGCTTGTTAAGAGGAGCTTGGTGAGAGGAGCTTGGTGAGAGGAGCTTTTTAAGAGGGGCGGGGAGGAGCTTGTTGAGGAGTTTGGAGAGGAGCTTGGTGAGAAGAGCTTGTTAAGAGGAGCTTGTGAGGAGCTTGTTAAGAGGAGCTTGGTGAGAGGAGCTTAAGAGGAGCCACGAGAGGAGCTGTTATGCCCCTTCCCCCCTCCCCACCTTCCTTCCATTTCCCCACTGTCTTCAGTTTCCTCCTCCCTCCCTCCACCCCCCACACAAACACTCAGGCAATCACACCACAAAACAACCACACAGAAATACATAGTTTTTCACTCTGTGGCATCTTAAAATAAAAAATAAAAATGGGGTCCCAGAGAGCAGGACGGAAAACCAGGGGACTGGAGGATGAGTCTGCAAAGGAAGATTGGGCAGCAGAGCTCATGGTGTGGAACATGAGTGGGGAAGGAAGCTAGAGGAGCTTAGCATGAAAATGGAGGAGAGGATAGCAGAAAGCAGATAATGGAGGAGAGAGATGGAAGGAGCAAGATAATGGAGGAGATAGCAGAGAAAGAGAAGGGAGAAGCAAGTCACAACAGCAGAGGCTAAGATACAGAGATTAGAAGAACTGAAAAATTTGAAACACCTAATGAACTAAAAAGCAATGTGGACATGGTATCAGAAACTGCTACCTCAGTCACAAATAAAGAGGACTGTAGAGAACGGAGTGAAACTGTATGCAGAGGCTATATCAGACCTCTACCAACCTGTATCTCCTCTAGTTACATAAATCCTATCTAGCCCCGCCTGATATCCTGCCCTCTACTGAAAGTAAATCTACACACCAACCTCCTCCCTAACTAATACATCTATCAACTCCGGCCACTCCCAATACCCTCCTCAACACTCCCAGGACACAGCCCGCCCTCTGGGTTCTACATCCTTACCCCGTATTACACAGTTCCAGTCTCCTCCTATAATGGTTACCTCAGGGCAGTCCTCTCAAATGATACAGCAATACTTCCTTTATGAAACGTTCCTTAGCAATCCTACAGAGATCCGTCATGATACACACTTATAAACTTCACGCGCACGTCTCCCCACACCTCATCCACCCTCACCACCCTACCCTCCTCCTCCTGTCTCCCACGTTAATAGCTTAAAAGGGCTGACCTCAAGTATGACCACAGCAGCCCCTCCCTTTAATTCCCTGAATCACCTCCATACACCTTGCATCCATTCAAACACAATCTCGCACACTGAAATTATGTTCTTGTACAAAAGAAATATCTACCTGAAAACGTCGCATAGTCACCTCGAGCCACTGTCGTTTCACCTCGGCCCGGCTGCCGTTAACATTTATAGTGAGACTCCCTTAGAAGACAACATATAAGCCTTTCTCTCGATACTCCTCTGGACTTTTTGGCGCTCCTCCCGCCTTCTCCTTCACACTCCTGACCACGTTTAAGCCCTTTCTCTTCCCGACACCACCCTTTCTCTGCGCTGCATCTACCCATGGCTGTGTACACTTTCGCGGGTGTGGATCACGTCCCCTCATCAGACTCACCCACAGGCCTCTTAATACATGAATCACCACTATAATCCATAGCCACATTTTCCAACTGTTCATCATGCCTGTGAAAAACTACAGCCACCACATCCTGCACCACCAGGTTAGATTCCCCCATCATGTGATGTAAACTCACCCTCCTCAGGCAAATTACACAGACTCCACATGCCCATCACCAGGCCTCTAAAGGAGACTCTTCTCCGGGCGTGCCAAAAAAATCTCTGATGGCATCTTGCAAAATATGGGGCAAGTTCCCCTGTAAAATCCCCCCATCCACAGGTGCAATCTCCCCCTCCGTCTGTTCAACATCCGAGCCTGCAGGCAGTGTCTCACACCCGAGCCTGCAGGCAGTGTCTCACAGGTGCCACCAGTCCCATCCACCTCATCACTCCACCGCTTACTCTGTGCCACACTTGGTGGTACTTGCACCACACTCTCTGTCCTGTCAACCTCCTTGTCATCCATTCGTTCTTCCTGACAACGGTCAGTCCTCCTCCCACAAGCAGCTGCAACATGATCATACGCCCCACATAGTCTGCAGGTTCGTTGCTGACCGGCGTATGTGACGTAGACTTGAGTCCTAAAGTCTTCAAGGACAACATACGAAGGTATAGGCCTTCAGAGAGTCATTCTAAGGAATATGACCCTTCCTGCAATCCCGCGTAAAATGCCGTTTGACCATTTTCCCATCACAGCCGTATGAACCACTCCAAATTGTTGGAACGCCACTCGAATATCCTCATCAATGGAAAATTCTCGAGGGCTTAGTACCAAACTTGCACACAAAAATCACTCCCTACGAAAGCAAAAGACTCGGCAGGCGATGTAACATCCCCCAATGAAGAGCAGGGGTGCCACTAGCACGTTGAGGACAACACACAAGTGTCAGGGGCCCAAGACTGCCCATAACTGCCTCCCAGCATACATCAGGGGATTACCAACAAACCCCATTGCCTTCAAGCAGGCACTGGACAGAAAACTTTCAAGTCGGTACCTGATCAGCCGGGGATGTGGTTCGTACGCTGGACTGCGTGCAACCAGCAGCAACAGCCCGGCTGATCAGGCCTGGTCCAACACGAGGCCTGGTCACAGACCGGCCGCGGGGCATTGACCCCTGAATTCTCTCTCCTGGTAGACTCCAGGTAGACTTCAATAACTTCAAATGGCACGTTTCGGTCTCGAATGAAGGGGTATAATATCGAGATACATCTCTCAGTGTACCTCCCGGCCAGCGTTGCATCACTATTGGTTTGTCCTGAAAGCCGTCCACGATCCTCTCATATGCCACTGCCAGCAACCTTGATGAAGATGCGGTGGGCCCCATTCAGCGCCATGCCTCGTAATTCTCAAGTTCCAATGCCATAAGAATATTTGCGGATAATCGCATGCAACAAAACATTCGAGTTATCCGGGTACACTGCTCCCTTCAACACCTCAACACACACGGTGTTGATCCTCCTCCTTCCACCAGCCGCCATATTGCTGAAAATCAGTAACTCTCTGTTGGCCACCAGAGTCAGCAACAAGAGAACCACTCAGCGCGAGGGCCAGGCAGCGAATGAGGAAAGATGGTCCATTTATTTCATAGCATTGTGTCAGGTCATGGTCAGGTTAATGATGAAAATGGTATGTTTGTAATATGTTCATAGATATTTAATGTATGAATGTTGCGGTGCATCCTCTAGTTTGCTTTAAGAGGTGATGTTTTTCATCCCATGCTGGTTATTGTGCAATGGTAGCGGTTAAGGTAAACTTAGTGAGTATTGAATAAGTGTTTATATATGCCTAGCGATTAATGTCAATCATGAATATTCATTATAAATGTTTAAATTCAGTTTCCGCACGATCATCATTTGATGTGGCGTTGTGGATATGTTCTTTAGATGAGGACTTTTTATGTGGAATACTGTCGAGTGTTCAGGTGTATTCGTAGGGTATACATGTCTGTTGTCCCGGTTGGTGAGTGAGGTCTGTTGACCTGTGTTACGGGTGAAATGCTAATACGTTATATACATAGTTTGAGAATCTTAACGTAGAGTCAGATTGCTAAGATGTTGCAATACACAAAGTAAGTTAGGTTGTTCTGTTCAACTAGAGATAGACGATATGAGAGTTTGTGTGCTGAGTACTTGTACAACAAATATTGTGATGTATGCTTCGTGTTTCAATATACTATGTTTTGATTATGTTCCCTTTTTCGTTCATTGAGATGTAATATTATCACCATGTATGATGTACATAGAGGGTCCTGTGTGACCTTCGGTGTTTTTTGTAGCAAAAGTGACATGTGTATGAACGGTTGGGTTTATGTGCTTTTGTCTTCATGTTATTATTATTTATGGAAATTGCTGTTCTAGAGTGTCCTAAGTGTGGAAATCAGATGGGGGAAAAACCTAGTGCGTATAAAACATTGAATCCTGCAACCTGTATGATGGTGTATGGGGAATTGCTAGCAGGTCGTGGATACAGTTCATTTATCCGTAGAAATGCAGTGTGCGGTTTACCACATATCATTTTAAAAACATATAATAATTATGCGTCTATGCTAACAGAAAAATCTAGTGAGTCATGTAAGGAAATACTGGCTGAATCTAAGGACATTATTGTTCAGGAATATGCCAAACTGAACATTGTTCCAGATGACAATGGCATTCGTGACATTGAAGTGTCATATGATGGAACATGGCAAACAAGGGGACATCACTCCAATATAGGCATTGGTGTGACTATTGATGCCTTGACAAAATTAGTGATTGATTACCAGGTTTTGTGCAAGTTCTGCTCTAAGTGTGCCTATATTGAAAGTTGCTGGGACAAAAAGACAATATCTTATGAAAAATATGAACAAGATGTAAAAGATCATGAACCTAAATGCGTCAGAAACTATTCAGGAACATCTGCAAAGATGGAAAGTCGTGCAGCAGTAATGATGTGGCAGCGATCGCTTGAAAATAAATTGAGATACAAAACCATAGTGAGTGATGGTGACAGCAACACATATAAAGCTATTGTTGATCTCAACGATGGTGAAGGACCTTATCCAGGTGTGCAAGTTGAAAAAGAGGAATGTATCAATCACTATGCCAAACGTCTAAAGACTAGACTAACAAATTTGGTCAAGTCACATTATGTTGAAAAAGAGTTGAGAACTGGGAGAATGAGGAAGGAGTTTGCCATGAAGAAAAAGGGCATGTTGACAGACTTTGTGATCGATAAGTTGGCATACTACTTTCAGAAGAACCTGAGAGAGAAGATTGGTCATGAAGTTCAAGATATGAGGAATGAAATCCTTGCAAGCTTCCTCCATTGTTCCTCTAGTGATGTAAAACCACAGCATCACCTTTGCCCAACAGGTGATACATCCTGGTGCTTCTACCAGAAAGCAGTAGCAGCAAACCTCCCACCACCATCCCACACAACAATGAAAGTGAAGTTCCAGCTCGAACCTGCATACATGCAGAGGTGCATAATATTTACAAAGACCTAACAGTAGATTCAATGATGCAGCATTGTATAAAAGGTAGAACTCAAAACCCCAATGAAAGTCTGCATCAGCGCATATGGTCTTACTGCTGTAAATCATTATTTCGAACCAAGAGGCAAGCAGATTTCTCAGCCAGCCATGCTATTTCTGAATACAATATGAATACAATATGAGAGGAGCTGTCTCGACATACTTGGCTATGGACGTTCAGCATCGAATCAAAGACACCTTGAAACAATGGACAAGTCCATGCAGGCAGTACCGAGACGAAGAAACAAGAAGAGGAAAAGGAAGCTGGACACTTCCTACGAGCCTAGAGGACATTAGATAATCATCTGTGTTCACCTACACCTAGTGAAAGGTATGTAATTCTTGTGATCTTTTTTGTTGTATTTATATAGTTTTATGTATATAAATATATATGTGTGCAATTACATGTATCTGTGTACATAATCACCGGGAATAGGATTTTGAACATTCATTGCTTTCTTTTCAGTTTGATTGGGATGGATCATCATGATTGGCCGGCCACCAAAGAACTTCAGGATAAAGGGATCTTCATGGAACTTCAGGAATAATGTCTATACAACCAGTTCTACTATCAATAAAGGTATAAAGGCACTATGAGTATTTTTACCCACTGTATACTAATGCTCAATGTATTTCTTGATTTTTCTCACAAGTGCATTTTTTTGTATTTCTTCTATTAGATCACCATTATTTATGAACCGATCATTCTGAATTTTACACAAGTTATTCAGGGGACCTTGTTTGACTTTTTTTCAAAGCACTCTTGGGTAATGATCCCTTCCATTTTGCATACCATAGGTGTAAAATGCAAATTTATTTATAAATAAAGTTGAGACATATTATTATTTTTTGGGGTACCATAATACAGTGGTACCCCGACTTACGATATTTTTTCATTCCAGAATGCTGTTCAAGTGCCATTACCAAACGAATTTATCTCCATAAGAAATTATGTAAAATAGACTAGTCCTTTTAGACCCCCAAAATTACACTTACAAAAGCATTTAAAAAAATCAACTTACATAAAAGGGTGTGTTTGGGGGCCATCGTAAGTCGGGGTACCACTGTACATGTTATTACAGTACAGTGGTACCTCGAGTTACGATATTTTTTCGTTCGAGAATGCTGTTCAAGTGTCATTACCAAACAAATTTATCCCCTTAAGGAATAATGTAAAATAGACTAGTCCTTTTACACCCCCAAAAATATACTTACAAAAGCATTTAAAAAAATAAACTTACATAAAAGGGCGATTTTGGGGACCATCGTAACTCGAGGTACCACTGTATTTGCATTCGGAATAAAGTCAATTTGGCATTGCTTTATCATTTGTGATTATCAAAAATGATTTTGAGATTGCTAATATTGACAAAAAGCTGCTATAAATGTTGCCATGTCCAACTTTCACATTTTTTTTTTTTTACAACTTTATTTATTGGACGATCTTGATGCAACTTTTACCACATAAGGCTCAACATACCTAAAGGCTCTGGTAAAGAAATCAGCGAAATCGTACAAAGCAAAAAAAAAAAAAATTGCATGACTGGCCCCCAATCTTAATGCTATACTTTGTCACTGAACTTAACTGCTTTAAACTCCACAACTTGAGCCTGTGCTGGTGTGCAGGAACACATTAAGATCAATAAGAGTGTGTTATTAGTCTTGAAGATGCCATATTAATAATGATAATAACACAATAATAATAATGACTCTGAGGCACATTAATAATGATAATAACACAATAATAATCACTCTGAGGCATATAAAACCTTAATATAGACATTTTGCTTAATCCATTTATCATATTTTTTCAAAATTATATAAAAACGCTAAGTAACATATAAACATATAAATTAACATAAATAAGAGATGTTTTTCCAGTCGGCTTGACGAGTGAACAAAAACCATTCGTGTCCAGGCTGGTAACAACAACAACTGGTTTGTTTACAAAACTCATGAACCTTCTAAACTCTCATGTACTCATCTTGTTTACTCACTTCTCACTCTACATTAAGACTACAAATATTTTAAGGTAAGTAATGAGTGTACTGTATATGCATTTTATCGCTGTAGGGCACTTTAAATGCCAGTATATAATGTGTGAGTGGGGTAGCCTGATGGGGGTTACATACCTACCACACTTTGAAACCTACCTACCTTACTATTCACCTTGCACCCTTTATTAAGACCATTAAGACTACAAATATTTTAAGGTAAGTAATGAGTGTACAGTGGACCCCCGGTGTTCGTCCTGCTCAAAACACGCCCTTTTATGTAAGTGTATTTTTTTAAATTCTTTTATAAGTGTAGTTTTGGGGGTCTAAAAAGACTAGTCTACTTTACATTATTTCTTAAGGGAATAAATTCGGTTGGTAATGGCACTTGAACAGCATTCTGTTACGAAAAATGGACGAACACCGGGGGTCCACTGTACTGTACAGTGGACCCTCGGTTAACGAATACCCCGGAAATCGTGCAATTATGTAAGTATAATTTTGTAAGTTCTTGTGGAAGTGTAGTTTTGGGGGTCTGAAATAGACTAACCTACATGACATTATTTCTTAAGGACGTAAATTCGTTCGGTAATGGCACTTGAGCAGGCTTCTGCAATGAATTTTTTTCGTTAACCGAGGGTCCACTGTATATGCATTTTATCGCTCTAGGGCATTTTAACCCTTTCAGGGTTTTTGACGTACTAGTACGGCTTACGCGCCAGGGCGTTTGACGTACTAGTACGCATAAATTCTAGCGGCTTCAAATCGAGCGGGAAATCGCTGGTAGGCCTACATGTGAGAGAATGGGTCTGCGTGGTCAGTGTGCGCAGTTGGAAAAAAATCGGGGAGCCAGTGGTGCATTGTGGGAACACCATTTCAGTCCGCCTTGTCCACCATGAATCGCAGCAAGAAACACCTTACTCCTCGGCGAATTGGGACATTATTATTCCCCAGTGACAGTTCTAACAGTGATGGGGGGGTCAGTGATGGTGACTTTCAAGGTTTTGACACGGTTGTGCCTGAAAATAATGACGATAATACCGGTAATAGTGAAGAAAACCC
>WNWK01056163.1:0-11078 GCA_009830355.1 Cherax destructor
TTTTGAGATGTCCAATATGTCACAAGATGAGATTAACCTTTGTAAGGGAATGCTTTATGGTGCTTTATGGTGCTTTATTAAAACTTACTGTGCCTAAATGTCTTTTAAGATTCATTAAAGCTTTCATGGAATTGAAGAACCGCAAAAATTTCCTCTTTTCAAAAAGCTAATAAATCTGATTTAATTAGATTTAGCAGCTTAAGTGTGTAACTTTTCATCTACACTGACTTCAGGGTTTGTTTCATTATTTACTATATTCTTGCATTTTGTAAGTCTTAGACTGAAATCACCAAGCAGCAAAATGTTTGGGGATAAGGCTGGAAGGGTGTCCAGACTCATTATTAACAATAATGTCTTTCATGGTAAAATGGAAAGTTTCCTAAGCAACTTGGATACTTATATACTGTTAATCTAAATGAGGCCTTACTGGTGATGTGTTATGCTGTAAAATAACTTTCAGACTGACAGCCTTATTGAGCACCCTTAAGAAGACCTGTCAGCCAAGTTATTAGATGGGTCGTTGAAATCCTTTTTGTCAGGACGAGTCTTGGAGTTTGAAGATTTTTATTTTCCTCACATAAAGTTTAATTGTTTTATTTGAGTGTGTGAGTCTTGGGTTACTAATGTTTTCTCGTAATATAGAAGATGTTACAAAAGTGAAAATGTGAAAAAAGTGAGATACATATTGAATATTTTTATTCTGGCAACTCTTTACCTTTATAATAATAATAATAATATATTTATTTACTACAAGTACATGTACATGGTATACAGGCCTAGCTGACATCAGTGACATATTACTATATAGAAAGTTCCTTGTTATGCTGAGCATTTCGGGCAGATTAGGTCCCAGGATGCGACTCACACCAGTCGACTAACACCCAGGTACCCATTTTACTGATGGGGAACATAGACAACAGGTGTAAAGAAACACGTCCAATGTTTCTGCCCTGGCTGGGAATCGAACCCAGGCCCTCGCCGTGTGAAGCGAGAGCTTTAGCCACCAGGCCATCAGTGCCCTAACAGAGCCTTTCTTAAGATAATTTACAATTGTCTACTTTACTTTATCTAATGCAAGTGTCTCTCATTTGTCACTTATTTACATCACATTTCTCATTATTAATAGCCTGAAAATACTATATAACAACATTTTTCAAGTAGGTTTATAAAGAATTTTTTAAATTTTATAATTAGGAACTTTCCTATTTCCTTTTAACAGCTGTGTATGTGTATGGAAAACTGGAAAACACATTTGCCCTTATTTTCACGAATAATGATGACCTGATATGAAATCCAACAGTATCAAACACAGTTTATTCAGATCACAACCTAATCGAAGTCCATAGAATATGGATCCTGACCAGCAAATTGCATCCAGTTTAGAGATTGCCTTCACAAAATTCAACTTTAACAACAAGACTGTAAACTGGGATTAAAAAACTCCTGTCATTAATGAAACATGCCGGGAAGATATCTTAAATAACATGGATCTAAACCAGTGTCTTGAAAGGATCAATTCTTTGACAGCTGAAGTAGGGAGAAGGCATATTTCCCTAAGAAAAAAGAAGAGATGTAAACTAGAAAGAGAGAGATGCTCTCTCTACAGGCGAAGGGGAAGAACACTGAGCCTCTCAATGGGGCTAGATTATCTGAAATGTGGAAAAAAGCAGTAGAAAATATTGAACTTAAGTTAAATGATTCATACAAAATCCAGAAGAGACAGAGCACTGGTGTAATCTAGTGGCCTGCACACCTGGTTGTAGCACGATAACCAAGGGTAAAATGCGGAATGATCAAAAGGCAGTGGAAAGTAAATATTTATATATTTCCTTCACCAAATCACAAACAATAATACGTACATTTTTACAGAGGATATGTACAGAAAGGCAATGCAAGTAAGAGACACGGTGAGAACTATCTTCGACCAGACTTGGAGGTAAGTCTGCCAATATTAATTCACGAGTGTCCCACATCGTTTCATAACTTTAGCGGGCTTCCTTGTCATTGGCTGGTTGAACCAAGGTGCTAGCGTAACGAAGGGGCCCCATCTCATACCCATTTGGTTTGCTGGTCGGGAGGCATGCCTATATGGGTGTTTAACATACACTTAGCATGCCACACCCCCACCCCAAAAGAGTTCTAATAGCCAGGACTAGGCATCCCTCAGTAGGTAGTGTGTCACCATGGCACGAATACTAATGGAAACGCCTTTCCTCTCACCCATCCATTCCATTAGGTAGTATTCAAGCCAAAGGGATTTAAGTCAGGCACGACCTTATAGAATGATAGCAGACATTAGAGCTAGTGTAGGTTCAAGACACTTGCGAACACAAGCAAAGGGTCTCCTCACCAAAAAAATATTGACAGAATTACTCAAATTTTACTTTATAAAAAGAAGAGCTTACTACCCCTTTTTCCCTAAAACATCCTAACAAATGAAGCTCTGGAGAGCGTGTCGGCCAGCACGTCATCTTTACCGGTAATATGAGATACGGAAAGGACGTTCGGTTGCAACCGCACAACACATGAGACGAGTGTTCATGTTCCTCATAGAACTGAGGCAGATCAAAGGATTGTGGTCACTGAAGACGGGGACCACATGTGATGTACCGGACAAAAACACGTTGAAATACTCCAGCACAACTACCAGGGTCAGGGCTTCCTCCCCAAAACTTAGAGCCTTGAATCTTCACTCTCTTGAGAGACGTAGAATGAGAAGTGGATGATGAGCATAATCAAAGGCGATATTAATAAAAAACTGAGGATATCAAATCAAATAAGAATCAGAAATAACGGATTTAAGTTGGATAAATTTAGATTTAGAAAGGACATAGGTAAGTACTGGTTTTCAAACCGAGTTGTCGATGCAAGGAGCAGTCTTCCGAGTAGGGTAATATAATCGAGGCTACGACCCTAGGTAGCTTTAAAAAGAGATTGCATAAATATGAGGGGGAGGGGCTGGGTGTGATTGGCGTCGTGGGTACGAGAGTAAATTCTTGAGTAGCTTTGGGTTGGCGTGGTTTTGATAAGGATCTGCCTTGTATGGGCCAGTAGGCCTTCTTCAGTGATCCTTCATTCTTATGTTCTTATATCTACCTGGGGGTGAGAGGATGTGTTAAGAACATAAGAATGAAGGAACGATACAGCAAGCCTATTGGCCCATACAAGGCAGGCCCTTTTCAAAGCCAACCACTCCCATTAAACCATTTCCCATAGTTGACGTGAAGTCAGGTATTTTATGTTGAAACTGACTTCTGGGGTAAACTGTTGAAAGGTTGGACAAAAATATAGTTGCGAAAAGTTTGGACTCGAGAGGAACGTGCCTAGCTTAGGCCAATAGGCCTATTGCAGTGTTTCTCCATATTATGACCTGTTGCTATATAGAATGACGACCAAGAAGTTTCCCTGCAAAAGGTTCAGCTATGTTGTAGAAGCCGTTGTTCTGCTTGAAGTTTTTTGATATATTGCTTAGTGATGATTTCAGAATCCTGCACTTTGAAGTATCTTCTTTGACAACGAGTTTTTTGCTGTTGTAACTGATTATTGAGCCGTGGGAGTTATTTGTTTAAACAAAGACGTTGTTCCTGACATAGTTGTGTTCCAAAATGAGCGTGTGGAGATCTCTTAATGTTTCTCCCACGTACATTTGATCACAGTCATTACAAGGGATGTATATATCCCTGCCGTGGTTTTGACTTGGTGATGTCCTTGATTATATTGAAGGCAGTGGAGGATATATGGAATTTGGTGTTGGAGAGGGTACTAGATGCGTTTAACACTAGAGTTGTAATAATATTGGTAAAATTACCGACATTATGTTATGTAAAACGACTCGTGTACAACGATTTTTATGTTCTTATGCTATTAAGATGTTAAACGAGCAGAGCTTGTAGTCTCTGATGAAATGATGAGGATGGTGAAGCTTAGACAAGATCTTTTCTAGGATTCCTGTTTAAAGAATTCACTGTTGCAGATACGGTGAGCACAAGAAACCTATGATGACGCCACTTTTAGTTTTCGTGTCGTGGTGCGATTAGTAGCGGTAGTAGTAGTAGTAGTAGTAGTAGTAGTAGTAGTAGTAGTAGTAGTAGTAGTAGTAGTAGTAGTAGTAGTAGTAGTAGTAGTAGTAGTAGCAGTAGTAGTAGTAGTAGTAGTAGCAGCAGTAGTAGTAGTGGAAAATATAGTGTTGAGTGGAAGGTATGAATCATAGGTCTTATAATTTCATAGGTCTTTCATAACTTCCCATATGATTACCCATTGGTCCTTCAAAACTTCCTAAATGGTTACTCAATGGTCCTTCACATTTCTCTCGAACAATCGTGATGGTTAGTTTTGTTTTTATGTTCCCTAAACAGAGTTGCTGAAAATATGTCTTGGATGAAGATCACAGTGTTATGTTAGATCCACTGCCTCTTGTGGACCTGGAGTCACCTTGTAGTGGTCTTGTGGACCTGGGGTCACCTTGTAGTTGTCTTGTGGACCTGGGGTTACCTTGTAGTTGTCTTGTGGACCTGGGGTCACCTTGTAGTTGTCGCCTAAGATATACTTGACTTACAGAGAAAGAATTTTAACCCACTTCGCCATGGGGAGTATAAACACTATATGTATATATATATATATATGTATATATATATATATATATATATATATATATATATATATATATATATATATATATATATATATATATATATATATATATATATCATAGCTTTCCAGCGCCTTCCATTAAACCATTCTTTATTAATTTGTCTTATATCCCTTTATCAGTTTACATGTTGTTACAGAACTTTTAACATATATTACTGATGAATATCCTCTGATGTTGCATTTCTTTTAGTTTCGTTAAAACATTATCTTAATTTATCTTAATTTATAAGATTTACTTATATGCACAATGGGACAGAAAAAAAACAAGCAATTCATTAACTATCCATCAGAACTGGGCGAGACACCTCCGGTGTTCTCACTCTCACCAGGTCCACACTATTCTGTTTATTTCTTTTAGCTGTTTTATTTAACTATTCGTTCCTTTTTACTGTTATTTACACTAAAAGTCACAGATTAAAATAATTAAAATAATTACAATAATAATATATAATCTGGAGCTATAACAAGAGGTTTATGGAGTTTGCAGGAATATCTCGAGTACATAGACAGCATGCCCATGCATGCCCATGCATGCCCATGCATGCCATGCATGACTATCGAGAGTGAAGTAATGGATTGAAGTTATACCTCAGATGTTTACTTTAAGAACACTCACAAACATCTGAGTTGATACAGATTCCTCAAAATGATATCCATTCATATGTAAAATAGAATGTTTTATATGGTACTATCTGTAAGTTTTTTAATGTAAATATCTGTCGCATAATTTAAGATCTGCTTGCCCGAAATGTTATATAATCATATATCAGTTGTGCTCTTTATAAGAAATTAAAATTGGCATTAATATTATTTAACTATTTGCCACCTGGCCATGTGGAGGCCAGTAGTTCGTCTTTTAGGTCCATCCACCCACTTACTGTGTTTTTGAAGCTTTCCCCATGTCCATGTGTCCAGGAGTCCATCTGTGTCCCCTCAGATATTCTCTCTTCCCCACTTCCTCAAGGTCTGCCTCAACAACCAGTATCCCCGTCTTTTCCAGGTTCATGTGTCCAGGAGTCCATCTGTGTCCTCTCAGATATTTTCCCTTCCCCACTTAGTATCCTACACTCAGTACTCTTACCTTCCCTAGGTTCATGTGTCCAGGAGTCCATCTGTGTCCCCTCAGATATTCTCCCTTCCCCACTTCCAGTATCCTCGTCTTTCCCAGGTCCATGTGTCCAGCAGTCCATCTTCAGATATTCTCCCTTTCCCACTTTCCCAAGGTCCATGTGTCCAGGAATCCATCCGTGGGCCCCCGGATGTTTCCCCTTCCTCACTTCTCTTAGGTTATCTTCCAGCTTCAGCTTTCCCCAGGTTATGTATCCCGAAGTCAGCTCAGCCACCCCCAGTGATCTAGCTGGATGAGAACGAGGTCTTGTTTAGCTAGTCTACGGTAGAGACTGTCCAGGTGGGTGGAATTACTGGAGGGGACACACAAAAAACTGCGTCCAGTAATTACACCCACCAAGACAGCCACGACCGTACACCAGCTAGACGCAGCCAAGCTACCCTCCAGTTCGGCCTCCAAGGTGAGGCCACTCAATGAAATTTTGAGAGTTCTATTTATGTTATACAATTCATATACATTAAATATATATTTTTTGTACTTAATTAGCAGTTTAAGTGTGTTTGTGAATGTTTTATTGTTTGTTTATGAGTGATCGTGCGTTAATCTGTTTGTCCACCTCCACGAGAACTGTAATAAGCGTTGAACGTTATATTATTATTTGGTTATTTGTCTGTTGTATTTGCAAGACGAGCAGTTACAAGCGCCGCGCACAATGGAAATAAGTCACTTTGACTTTTTTTTGTTATTCTGGGAAATTTACACATATGTTATGATGCATGATAATTTGTGAAGCTAAATAAACTTACTTATACACATACTTATTTTCACATTCATTTGCTCATTTCCGCAAAGGAAACCTGCTGAGTCATCATCAACAAAACAACGCTCGCACACACACATACACACACACACACACACACACACACACAGGGAAATAGGACTAACAACACTGGAGGAAAGAAGGGTCAGAGGAGACATGATAACGACATACAAAATACTGCGGGGAATCGACAAGGTAGACAGTGACAGGATGTTCCAGAGAGGGAACACAGAAACAAGGGGACACAACTGGAAGCTGAAGACTCAGATGAGTCAAAGGGATGTTAGGAAGCATTTCTTCAGCCACAGAGTAGTCAGGAAGTAGAATAGTCTAGAGAAAGATATAGTGGAGGCAGGAACCATACATAGTTTTAAGAGACCCAGAGATGGACAGCGAAGAGGCGGGGCCAGGAGCTGAGTCTCGACCCCTGCAACCACAATTAGGTGAGTACACGCGTCCGTCTTGTTCCGTGTTTTTTCGTGTTTTTCGCGGTCTCCTCTACGTGCTAGAACCTTAAAACTGTGCCAGTGATCTTATAAGGTACATCCCTCCAGTGCTCGCAACAAACCAGGCAGAAAACACTTATACAGAGACAAAAACAAGGGAATTAGTGTGCCAGAACATAGTGCCATAAAGCCAGAGGGGAACTTAAGTGCCGTGTGAAATAACAAAACAGAACGTTTATTTGTCAGAGGAAGGAAAGTCTCCCTGAAAATAGGGTGAAGATAGATCTGTATAGTGAATATATCAGTGGTGCCGTAGTATACAGACAAGTTAATAGATGCTAAAGTGGAAACAAAGGCGAAAGTGTTAGGCCTAACGAGTTTCGTGTTTTGAAATCAGTTGCCAGCGGCCGCCGGGTCCTTACCACGCAGGTCCGTATATTGATAATTTTAAACTGTTAGTATACCTGACAAAAATCTAGTGATTACATTGATATAAAAAAATATATGAAATACGAAAAGGTGCTCAATCTTGAGGAAATACGTAATTTGTCCAGCTGAAAAATACGAAAAACAAGTGTCGAGTTGTCAGTTGTCAGTGAACGATTTCACTAACATAAGTACGTATATCTTCCAGTCATCATAGAAAAAACAGCAGTGTTATGGTGTAGAAAAAACAAAACAAAACTAAACCCAGTAGAGTGAACCATAAGTGCACAGAAACCCAGGTGTTAAAGCGGGGTGAGGTTTACCAGGGTGCCAGAAGTAAACAGGGTGCCAGAGGTAAACCAGGGTGCCAGAGGTACGGCCGCCGTACAGTAGGAGCTGCCAGAAGGACCGGTTTTTATCTCCAACACGCAAGTTATACTTTTGTACCATACCGATCATTATTATTACTCTGTTTAATCATCTTCCAGTGATCTGTCTCACATAACCCAGACAATCCCTATAGGATTCATTAAATAAGTGACACTGGATCTCGTCAGATCCAAGAAATAAGGGAACCATTGACTGGATTCAAACTGGTATCATTGTCCGGATTCAATAAGCGGACGGAGTTTTAGGGGACCTTATCAATTTCTCAAACAATAACAAAACTTAGAGATAAGATTGTCCACTTACACATGCAAATAAAATAGATACGATACAAATAGACGAATCACCACTTCAGGGAACCTATTAGTAAAATATACAGTAAAGCAAACAACAAAAAATCAATCATGAAACCCTGTGTAGTATGCAAACAAACAACCAAACGTTCCTCTGCATGGATTACATGCAACTTTTGTGGTAAATGCTGCCACGCCCCTTGTGTAGGCATTCAAGACTCTACTACCCGAGATATTAAACAAGGGAAGTGTTTTTGGGTATGTCCAAATGAGACTGAACTGTGGAATAAAAACACATCGATATTAAAAGATGACAACACCAAATCGGACTTCATAAAAAACATGACAGCTTTCTATAACAGTTGGGAAAGTAAAAATCGGGCCAGATGGTGCTACCGCCCTGGTACAGATGTTGAAATGATACCCAATATATTTAAGAATGGAGAAATAAATGATGGTGACCTGAAGAGGGACAGTAGCTCTAGTGAAATAAATGATGGGGAAACAGGTGTAGACAAGGACACACACAAAACAGTGGTACAAACTAGCAATACCACGGTAGATAGTAAACAAAGGATGCCCAAGGAAATACTGAAGATAAATTACCGGAAAAAGTTGAAGACTCCATTGTTAGCACCAGTAACGAAGACAGACATAAGACAGGAACACACCCACCAATGGGGAACACAGTCACAAAAAGACAGGGCAAACGGAAACCAGGCCTATGTGAATACTATGCACTTGGTATCTGCAGGCATGGAAAATCTGGGAAATCAGATGGGTCATGCAATTATGATCACCCCAGAAAATGCCGTTCCCATATGAAAACAGGCAAATGCAACCTCCCGTCCTGTAAGTTTTTCCACCCTGAAATGTGCCACACATCAATTCAGGAAATACAGTGCTATAACTTATATTGCCAGGCACACCACCTAAAGGGTACGAGGCGACACAGACCATCCAGACCATGGCAAAATCTGGGTAGCCACAGCCACTCCGGAGAGAGAGGTTTTTTAGTGCCAGGAAGGAAAAAAAGCTGGCAGGAAATGACAGAAATTGTACACCAACTGAAAGTATTTCTGGAGTGGAATCACAGTCAGTGGCCTCCTCTCCATTACAACAGATATTAGAGCCAGGAAAATGTGAAGAAATTAAAATCTCTTCGGAGTACAAAACTAATTCCAACCACACAATAGAGCGAAAAACTAATGTCAAAGACCTGGGAGTGATCATGTCAGAGGATCTCACCTTCAAGGACCATAACAAAGTAGCAATTGCATCTGCTCGAAAAATGACAGGATGGATAATGAGAACCTTCTAAACCAGGGATGCCAAGCCCATGTTGACACTTTTACAGATCGTTTGTTCTATCTAGGCTAGAATATTGCTGCACACTAACGGCACCTTTCAAGGCGGGTGAAATTGCTGACCTTGAAAATGTGCAGAGAACCTTCACCGCACGCATAAGTGCGATAAACCACCTCAACTACTGGGAACGCTTGAAGTTCCTAAACCTGTACTCTCTAGAACGCAGGCGGAGAGATGCATTATTATATACACATGGAAAATTCTCGAGGGCTTAGTACCAAACTTGCACACAAAAATCATCCGTACGAAAGCAAAAGACTCGGCAGGCGATGTAACATCCCCCCAATGAAGTGCAGGGGTGCCACTAGCACGTTGAGGGACAACACAATAAGTGTCAGGGGCCCAAGATTGTTCAACTGACTCCCAGCATACATCAGGGGGATTACCAACAAGCCCCTGGCTGTCTTCAAGCAGGCATTGGACAGGCACCTCAAGTCGGTACCTGATCAGCCGGGCTGTGGTTCGTACGTTGTACTGCGTGCGGCCAGCAGTAACAGCCTGGTTGATCAGGCTCTGGTCCAACAGGCGGCCTGGTCACGGACCGGGCCGCGGGGGCGTTGACCCCTGGAATTCTCTCCAGGTAGACTCCAGGTAGACACACCCGATGGCATGGTGGCTAGCGCTCTTGCTTTACGCACGGAGGGCCCGGGATCAATTCCCGGCGGGGCCGAAACATTTCGAAGTGTTTCGTTACACACACACACACACACATACATACAACAGGCCTAGTGTCTAATCGACATGTGCCTAGGACAAAATGGTAACTAACACACCTAACTAAGGAATCGTTCAAGACTGTACACCATATACGTCAGGCCCATACTGGAGTATGCAGCACCAGTTTGGAACCCACACCTGGTCAAGCACGTCAGGAAATTAGAGAAAGTGCAGATTGTCCTACGAAGAAAGGTTAAGGGAAATCGGCCTGACGACACTAGAGGACACGAGGGTTAGGGGAGACATGATAACGACATATAAAATACTGCGAGGAATAGATAAGGTGGACAGAGACAAGATGTTCCAGAGAGGGGACACAGAAACAAGGGGTCACAGTTGGAAGTTGAAGACTCCTATGAGTCAAAGGGATGTTAGGAAGTAGTATTTTCAGTCATAGAGTTGTCAGGAAGTGGAATAGCCTAGATAGTGACGTAGTGGAGGCAGGAACCATACATAGTTTAAAGACGAGGTTTGATAAAGCTCATGGAGCAGGGAGAGAGATGATCTAGTAGCAATCAGTGAAGAGGCGGGGCCAGTAGCTATGATTCGACCCCTGCAACCACAAATAGGTGAGTACAAATAGGTGAATACACACACATACACACACACACAATATAAATGTTATGGGATAAAAATAAAAACTAGAAGCCGTTGATATTTAATTTATTAAAAAGATTTTAGGTGGTGGCTGGTGTCCGCTGGTCAGTACGTCTCTGTCTTACTAACATTCTACATTATGCTGTCGTGTACTGTGTGTGTGAATGTTAGCGAATATTATAAAAGTAATGTGTTACAATTTATATGTTTAAATGTTACCATGTACTATACCTTGTGTCCTTCCCTCTTTTTACGTCTACTTGTATATACTGATATTATAACACTTGTGTTTTAATATCATATAT
>WNWK01056164.1:0-11078 GCA_009830355.1 Cherax destructor
TAAAAGAACTCACGACATAGGTACGACTAAACGTATGTAGAAACCAGACATTTAATGAGCGCCAAAAATATGGCCCAGCCCACCGGATAAGCTCTAACAGAGCGATACAAAATTGTCTCCGCTCTGTCTCCTGTATAGAAGGTGTTCACGTATTCGTCAGGAAATTCGAAAACTTCAGACATGAATTTCGATTTGTTGATGACCCGCTCAGTGCTGAAGCAACCGCTGGTGCACCGGGCTGAGTATTGATTATGAAACTGCTGGCATATCCTGGCATATCCTGGCATACCCTGGCTGGGTAGTCGTGATTAAGCAACCTCTGGCATACCTAAGCTGGATTTTCCTCTCAATTTAAAAAAAAAATAACCGAGGATAACCACAGTATCCTAGGATGTGGTTTCTCCGCTTAGTCTTGGTTCGCCAGGTTCGAAGTCTACCGATTGTACTATGGGATCATTTATGGTTCCATGTCATCTGTACACCAACAAGAATTCCCTAATCCCTGAAACAGACATTGAAAGGAGACTCTCGGTGTATATACACTAAGAAATAAACACTTCTCTGTGCTTAAATCCGGTGTCCCGTGTATTAGTCCTGACACTGGTAATGGCTACAGTATCTAAGACACACCCGTAACTGCATAAATATGTATATCAAATTTATTTCAATGCGTTAACTAAAATAATCATTTATTATTATTATTATTATTATTATTATTATTATTATTATGTACATTACTCATTACAGCATTTGTGTTTTTATTATATATTATATCTTTGACATTACAAAAAACTAAAAACGTAATTAAGTATCCCTCTTACTTATTAGACTGAGATTGACTGTGTAATCTACAGGTGTACTAATGCATGATGTACTAATTTATTTAAATAAACAACCAGTGTTTCCCACGAGGCCCAAGGTATATATATACACACCAAGAGATGTGTATCTTTCAGTGTCTGTGCACTGAGAGTTTATATTTTTAATCCTGTTTCAATGATTAATGTATTCTTGACTGGTGTTAAACAGGTTCCATACAGCCTTGATTATCCTCGTGTAGTCGATAGGTTTTAAATCCAATAAAACTAACGAATTAGCCACATAAATCCATTTCTGCAATTTTCCTTATTCCTATATTCTCATATAAACATCTTCAAATGGCTAACTATAGTATATATAATCAAAGTATAATTTTATTCACTCTAAGTTAATGATATACAATGTTCGCTATGTTGACAAATAAATTATGTTAATCACTATATATATATATATATATATATATATATATATATATATATATATATATATATATATATATATATATAATATTTTAGTTATAGCTACAGTGGGAGTAAAAGGTAGATGGGATACAAGGAAAATAGAATCAGTAAGTAAAAGAGAGGTGAAGGTTTATAAACTAAAGAGGAGGCAGTTAGGGTAAGATATAAACAACTATTGGAGGATAGATGGGCTAGTGAGATGTAGGCAATGGGGTCGAAAATGTATGGGGTAGATTTAAAAATGTAGTGTTAGAGTGTTCAGCAGAAGTTTGTGGTTACAGGCGAGTGGGTGCGGGAGGGAAGAGGAGCGATTGGTGGAATGATGATGTAAAGAGAGTAGTAAGGAGAAAAAGTTAGCATATGAGAGGTTTTTACAAAGTAGAAGTGATGCAAGGAGGGAAGAGTATATGGAGAGAAAAAGAGAGTTAAGAGTGGTGAAGCAATGTAAAAGAGAGCAGATGAGAGAGTGGGTGAGATGTTATCAGCAAATTTTGTTGAAAATAAGAAAAAGTTTTGGAATGAGATTAATAAGTTGAGGAAGCCTAGAGAACAAATGGATTTGACAGTTAAAAATAGGAGAGGAGAGTTATTAAATGGAGAGTTAGAGGTATCGGGAAGATGGAGAGAATATTTTGAGGATTTGTTAAATGTTGATGAAGACAGGGAAGCTGTGATTTCGTGTGTAGGGCAGGAGGAATAACATCTTGTAGGAGTGTGGAAGAGCCAGTTGTGGGTGTAGGGAAGTTCGTGAGGCAGTGGGTAGAATGAAAGGGGTAAGGCAGCTGGGATTGATGGGATAAAGATAGAAATGTTAAAAGCAGGTGGGGATATAATTTTGGAGTGGTTGGTGCTATTATTTAATAAATGTATGGAAGAGGGTAAGGTACCTAGGGATTGGCAGAGAGCGTGTATTGTTCCTTTGTATAAAGGCAAAGGGGACAAAAGAGAGTGCAAAAATTATAGGGAATAAGTCTGTTGAGTGTACCTGGTAAAGTGTATGGTAGAGTTATTATTGAAAGAATTAAGAGTAAAACAGAAAGCAGGATAGCAGATGAACAAGGGGCTTTAGGAAAGGTAGGGGTGTGTAGACCAAGTGTTTACAGTGAAACATATAGGTGAACAGTATTTGGATAAGGGTAAAGATGTTTTTGTGGCATTTATGGATTTGGAAAAGGCGTATGATAGGGTGGATAGGGGGGCAATGTGGCAGATGTTGCAGGTGTATGGAATAGGAGGAAGGTTACTGAAGGCAGTGAAGAGTTTTTATGAGGATAGTGAGGCTCAGGTTAGAGTGTGTAGGAGGGAAGGGGACTATTTCCCAGTAAAAGTGGGCCTTAGACAAGGATGTGTGATGTCACCGTGGTTGTTCAATATATTTATAGATGGGGTTGTAAGAGAAGTGAATGCGAGGGTCTTGGCAAGAGGTGTTGGGCTAAAAGATAAAGAAGCAAATACAAAGTGGGAGTTGTCACAGTTGCTTTTTGCTGATGACACTGTGCTTTTGGGAGATTCTGAAGAGAAGCTGCAGAGGTTGGTGGATGAATTTGGTAGGGTGTGTAAAAGAAGAAAATTGAAAGTGAATATAGGAAAGAGTAAGGTGATGAGGATAACAAAAAGAATAGGTGACGAAAGATTGGATATCAGATTGGAGGGAGAGAGTATGGAGGAGGTGAATGTATTCAGATATTTGGGAGTGGACATGTCGGCGGATGGGTCTATGAAGGATGAGGTGAATCATAGAATTGATGAGGGAAAAGGGTGAGTGGAGCACTTCGGAGTCTGTGGAGACAAAGAACCTTGTCCATGGAAGTAAAGAGGGAATGTATGAAAGTATAGTTATACCAACGCTCTTATATGGGTGTGAAGCATGGGTGATGAATGTTGCAACGAGGAGAAGGCTGGAGGCAGTGGAGATGTCATGTCTGAGGTCAATGTGTGGTGTGAATATAATGCAGAGAATTCGGAGTTTGGAAATTAGGAGGAGGTGCGGGATTACCAAAACGATTGTCCAGAGAGCTGAGGAGGGGTTGTTGAGGTGGTTTGGACATGTAGAGAGAATGGAACGAGACAGAGTGACTTCGAGTGTATGGATCTGTAGTGGAGGGAAGGCGGGTAGGGGTCGGCCTAGGAAAGGTTGGAGGAGGGGTAAAGGAAGTTTTGTGTGCGAGGGCTTGGATTTCCAGCAAGCATGTGTGAGCGTATTTGATAGGAGTGAATGGAGGCATATGGTTTTAATACTTGACGTGCTGTTGGAGTGTGAGAAAAGTAACATTTATGAAGGGATTCAGGGAAACCGGCAGGCCGGACTTGAGTTCTGGAGATGGGAAGTACAGTGCCGGCACTCTGAAGGAGAGGGTGTAAATGTTGCAGTTTTATAACTGTAGTGTAAAAGCACCCTTCTGGCAAGACAGTGATAGAGTGAATGATGATGAAAGTTTTTCTTTTTCGGGCCACCCTGCCTTGGTGGGAATCGGCCGATGTGTTAATAAAAAAAAAAAAATATATATATGCAAAAAGATCACAGTAAACAGGTGATATCAAAATATGCAAGACAACCACTATGAAAAAATAGAAGAATTCCAAGCGCTTTCGTGACTACTCACATTATCAAGGAACTATAAAAGGAAACATGACAAGAAGGCTTTTAAAGCGGCAGAATACACCTCACAGTCACATCACACTAACAAAGACTACACCTCACAGTAGCGTAACAACGCACGACTCTGTGAAGAGGAACATAAGAAAGGACCTGAAACTCTTCCCAAGAATTAAGATTAGTCCAATTTATCATTAAATTCTTCCCAAATTTTATTAATTATAAATGAATCCAATTTATATAAACAAAAAGAAATATTCATATTATTTTCAAAACTGCTTTTAATGAAACATGATTCTATTATATTCCTCTCAACCATGGACTTGCTTGATACAACCTTCTCAGCATTTTGAAAATCAATTGGATGGTTAAAGTCTCTCACATGAATAAATAGAGCATTAGAATCTTGTCCAGTTCTAATGCTATATTTATGTTGTTTTAATCTTAGTTCAAGACTTTTACCAGTTTGACCATAATAAACTTTATCGCATAATTTACAGGGAATCTCAGTGGTGAACCTGACTTAACTCAGTGAAGACATAAGAACATAAGAACATAAGAAAGGAGGAACACTGCAGCAGGCCTGTTGGCCCATTCTAGGCAGGTCCTTCACATTCCATCCCACCAACAGAATATTTGTTCAACCTAATTTTCAATGCTACCCAAAAATAAACTTTGATAATTTTATTTACTCATGTGCAATTCACTCAAATCAACCCCTTTCACTCATGAATTTATCCAACCTAAATTTAAAACTACCCAAGGTCCTTGCTTCAATAACCCTACTAGGCAGACTGTTCCATTCATCAACTACCCTATTTCCAAACCAATACTTTCCTATATCCTTTCTAAATCTAAACTTATCTAACTTGAATCCATTATTGCGGGTTCTCTCTTGGAGAGATACCCTCAAGACCTATTTATATCCCCTTTGTTAATACCCTTTTTCCACTTGTATACCTCGATCATGTCTCCCCTCATTCTACGTCTTACAAGTGAATGTAATTTAAGGGTCTTCAATCTTTCTTCGTAAGGAAGATTTCTAATGCTATGTATTAATTTAGTCATTCTACGCTGAATGTTTTCTAACGAATTTATGTCCATTCTGTAATATGGAGACCAGAACTGAGCTGCGTAATCTAGGTGAGGCCTTACTAATGATGTATAAAGCTGTAATATAACGTCTGGACTTCTGTTGCTAACACTCTTGATATAAATCCCAGTAATCTATTTGCCTTATTACGTACGCTTAGGCATTGCTGTCTTGGTTAAGTTTAGATTTAGAAGGATATAGGAAAGTATTGGTTTGGAAATAGGGTAGTTGATGAGTGGAACAGTCTGCCTAATGAGGTTATTGAAGCTAGGACCTTGGGTAGTTTCAAATTTAGGTTGGATAAATTCATGAGTGAAGGGTTGGATTTGAGTGGGACTCGCATGAGTGGGTAGAATTGTCAAAGCTTATTTCTTGGGTAGCATTGAAAATTGGGTTGAGCAAATATTCTGTTAGTGGACGATTGTGAAGGACCTGCCTGTATGGGCCAACAGGCCTGCTTCAGTGTTCTCCTTTCTATGTTCTTATGTTCTTATGGTTTAAGGTTGCTGCTACCATCACCCCAAGTCCTTCTCGCAATCTGTATGGCTAAGTTCTACGTTATTTAACTTATAAGTGCTTGGGTTATGGACACTCCCGAGCTTTAGAACTTTGCATTTATCTACATTGAACTGCATCTGCCATTTTTCTGACCAGGAATTGAGTTTGTCTAAATCCTCCTGTAGTTCACTGACATCTACGTCTGAATCGATTATCCTACCTATCTTCGTGTCATCAGCGAATTTGCTCATATCACTAGAAATTCCCTCGTCAAGGTCATTTATATATATTATAAACAACAACGGGCCCAAAACCGATCCCTGAGGAACGCCACTTGTTACAGATCCCCACTCCGATTTAACCCCATTTATGCACACCCTCTGCTTCCTATTGGTGAGCCATGACTCGATCCATGACAACACTTTTTCCCCAATGCCATGAGCAGCCACTTTCTTTAACAGTCTCTGATGTTATAAATTAGACACATATGCAACACTTGGGTATCTTTATTGAGGAAACGTTTCGCCACACAGTGGCTTCATCAGTCCAATACAAAGTAGAAAGTTGTAAGGAGAGGAGGAGTATGAGGTAATCAGTCCCTCGGCCTGGAGTCGATGTGTTCAGTCCATCAATCTTGTAGAAAGTAACGTATATATCCGTAGAGGTGGCTTATATACCGTAGTCAGGTGAGGTGAAGCAGCAGGAGGCGGGGTCATAGTGGTACTATCCACTACTCGAAGTAGGTCTTCGTCCAAAGGTTGGACAAGTGTTGAAGAAATCGTTTGTATTAAGATCCCAAGATGTTGCTGTGTCAGACAGGATGTAAATGAATGGTTCAGAGAACCACAAGTTATAAATTAGACACATATGCAACACTTGGGTATCTTTAATGAAACGTTTCGCCACACAGTGGCTTCATCAGTCCAATACAAAGTATTGGACTGATGAAGCCACTGTGTGCGAAACGTTTCCTCAATAAGATACCCAAGTGTTGCATATGTGTCTAATTTATACTTGTCGGTTCTCTGAACCATTCATTTACAGTCTCTGATGTGGTACTCTATCAAAAAGCCTTACTAAAATCCAAATAAACGATATCGAATTCTTTATCATTATCAACTGCCTCAAAAGCCCCACTGAAAAAGTTAACAAATTAGTTAGGCAGGAACGGCCCCTGGTGAATCCATGCTGAGTATCATTAATCAAATTATGCCTATCGAGATGGCTTCTTATGTTATCAGCTATAATCGACTCTAGTAATTTGCCTACAATTGATGTTAGACTTATTGGGCGGTAATTTGATGGTAACGACTTGTCCCCTGCTTTAAAAATAGGAATTACATTAGCCATCTTCCACGTATCCGGCACTACACCTGTTTGAAGAGATAGGTTAAAAATGTTAGTTAAGGGTTCACAGAGTTCTACTTTGCATTCCTTAAGAACCCTTGAAAAAAGCTCATCAGGGCCTGGCGATTTATTTTGCTTCAAACGGTCTATCTGTTTGATAACCTTTTCGCTAGTGACTGTGATACTACATAATTTATCTTGTAGATGAATGGTTCAGAGAACCGACAAGTTGTTAAATTAGACACATATGCAACACTTGGGTATCTTTATTGAGGAAACGTTTCGCCACACAGTGGCTTCATCAGTCCAATACAAAGTAGAAAGGTGTAAGGAGAGGAGGAGTTTGAGGTTATCAGTCCCTCGGCCTGGAGTCGATGTGTTCAGTCCATCAATCTTGTTAGAAGTGTAGCACAAGGCCGTAGAGGTGGCTTATATGCTGTAATCAGGTGAGATGCAGCAGGAGGAGGCAGGTCATAGTGGTATCAACCACTAGTCGAAAAGTCCTTGTCCAAAGGTTTGGACAAATGTTGAAGAATCCCTTTGTATCAAGATCCCAAGAAGTTGCTGTGTCAGACAGGATGTAGATGAATGGTTCAGAGAACGACAAGTTGTTAAATTAGACACATATGCAACACTTGGGTATCTTTATTGAGAAACGTTTCGCCACACAGTGGCTTCATCAGTCCAATACAAAGTGGTTGATACCACTATGACCTGCCTCCTCCTGCTGCATCTCACCTGATTACAGCATATAAGCCACCTCTACGGCCTTGTGCTACACTTCTAACAAGATTGATGGACTGAACACATCGACTCCAGGCCGAGGGACTGATAACCTCAAACTCCTCCTCTCCTTACACCTTTCTACTTTGTATTGGACTGATGAAGCCACTGTGTGGCGAAACGTTTCCTCAATAAAGATACCCAAGTGTTGCATATGTGTCTAATTTAACATAATTTATCTTCTTCAGGCCCACTAAAATACCTAATTCTTGGGATATTATTAATGTCTTCCTGAGTGAAACCGAGAGAAAATAATTTTTAAAAATAGAGCACATTTCATTCTCTTTGTCAGTAAGATACCCATAATTATTTTTAAGGGACCTATCTTATCTCTAACTTTTGTTCTATACACCTGAAAAAACTTTTGGGTTAGTTTTCGAATCCCTAGCAACTTTAATTTCATAGTCCCATTTAGCTTTTCTTATCCCTTTTAACGTCCCTCTTAATGTCAATATACTGACTCATAAGATGACCGTCACCTCTTTTGATACGCCTATAAACTCCTTTCTTCTGCCCTAAAAGATATTTGAGCCTATTATTCATCCATTTTGGGTCATTTCTATTCGATCTAATTTCTTTATATGGGATAAATGTTATTTGGGCAGCATGTATAGTGTTCAGAAAACTGTCATATTGATAGCTATCTTCATTACCCCAGTCCACAGATGATAAGTGTTCTCTAAGTCCATTGTAATCTGCTAAGCGAAAATCTGGGACCGTTACTGAGTTATTCGTACTATGAAACTTCCATTCAATGCCAAAGGTAATTGATTTGTGGTCGCTTGCGCCGAGTTCCTCTGTAATTTCTAAATTATTAACAAGGGTTTCCTTGTTTGCCAGAACTAAGTCAAGCAGGTTATTTCCCCTTGTAGGTTCTGTCACAAACTGCTTCAAAAAACAATCTTGAACTACATCTAAGAAGTCGTTAGATTCTAATCTAACTCTAATCTAATCTAATCTAAGACGTGTCTTGTGTGCTCTCTGTCAATCTGAAGAAGATGTCCTCTCTTGAGCTACTCTACCAGCAGCTGAAGGAAGAACTGAGGGTAGCTAAGCTTGAGATACAGCGACTGACTGAGGAAAACAAGAGGATTCGTAGTAATCCTATTGTTGAGAATCCTAAAGCCAGGAAAGGAACCTGGACAGTGGCTAAAACGCATGGGACAAAGTTAAGGCTCAAGAGGACGGGTGGAGAGGTAGAAACAACGAAGACCCAGGAGAATGTTGTGAAAACATCGAACCCATTCTCCGTGCTACCCGATGAATGTGAGTCGACTTCTGGGAGCGTCACGACGAAAGACACAAAGGAAGGTAAAAACATTGTTGTTGTTGGGGACAGTCAGGTTAGGTACATGGATAGGGCTTTCTGTTTGATTGATAGGAGTAGGAGACAGAGGGTTTGCTTTCCTGGGGCTGGGATGGAGGATATTGTTAGCCGTCTGGACGACATCATGAGAGGTAATGGGAGCAATCCTATTATCTGTCTCAGTGCTGGAGGCAACGATGTTGGCAGACGTAGGAGTGAGGACCTGACTAGCAGGTTTAGGTCAGCAATAGACATAATTAGGAAGAAGGGTGGGAACCCTGTCATATGTGGTATTTTGCCAAGGAGAGGAGTTGGAAATGAATGGCTGTCCAGGGCAATTGGAGTCAATTGCTGGCTGGACAAATACTATAAGGAAAATTCAGTAACATTCATTGACAACTGGGACCTCTTCTATGGCAGAAATGACATGTATGCCAGGGATGGGGTTCACTTATCTAGGTCTGGGGTGGGGGCACTGGCAACTGCAGTGGAGGGAGCTGTTAGGGCTTTAAACTAGAAAAAGTTAGTGGTATGGGTTTTGGGGGGAAAACAGTGAAGTCCCAGTGTAGTAATGTTATAAATTCTAGGGGAACTAGTAATAGGCAGAATAAGGTGGATAGTGGAAAGCTAGTGACACTAGATGACAAGGACAGTAATAGGTATAGTGGAAAAACAGAGATGAGTAGGAAGGGTAAAGAGAAAGGAGGGTCTCTAAATATATATTACACCAATAGTCGTAGTGCTAGGAATAAGATGGACGAGTTGAGATTAGTTGCAAGTACGGGTAATATTGATGTTTTTGCAATAACTGAGACATGGTTTAATATGAAAATCGGGACTTGCCTGCCGAATGTCACATTCAGGGTTTTAAATTGTTCCAAGTAGACAGAAGTATCGGGAAAGGGGTGGGGTGGCACTCTCTGTCCGTGATCATTTAAATTGTTGCATAAAAACGGGTATAAAGTCTGAATTAACACATACAGAGTCTGTCTGGATAGAATTTTCAGAGGGTGTGAAAATTGATTTTAGGCGTGATTTACCGTCCTCCAAACTTAGATAGGGAACAAGGAGACTACTTTGGGAGGAAATTGTTAGGCCACAAGTCACGATAACGTAGTAATTCTAGGGACTTTAACTTTAGTCAGATTGATTGGAATTTCATGACAGGGAATTTAAAATCTAACGACTTTTTAGAAGTAGTTCAGGATTGCTTTTGAAGCAGTTTGTAACAGAACCTACAAGGGAAATAACCTACTTGACTTGGTTCTGGCAAGCAAGGAAACCCTTGTTAATAATTTAGAAATTACAGAGGAACTCGGCTCAAGCGACCACAAGTCAATTACCTATAGCATTGAATGGATGTATGATAGTAGGGATAATTCAGTAATGGTCCCAGATTTTCGCTTAGCAGATTATAATGGACTTAGAGAACACTTATCAACTGTGGACTGGGGTGAAGAAGAGAGTATCAATATGACAGTTTTCTTAACACTATACAGGCTGCCCAAAGAACATTTATCCCGTATAAAGAAATTAGATCAAGTAGAAATGACCCAAAATGGATGAATAATAGGCTCAAATATCTTTTAGGGCAGAGGAAAGGAATTTATAGGCGCATAAAAGAGGTGAGGGTCATCTTATAAATCAGTATACTGACATTAAGAGGGACGTTAAAGGGAATAAGAAAAGCTAAACGGGACTATGAAATTAAAGTTGCTAGGATTCAAAAACTAACCCAAAAGTTTTTCCAGGTTTATAGAACAAAAGTTAGGGATAAGATAGGTCCCCTTAAAAATAACTTTGGGCATCTTACTGACAAGGAGAATGATATGTGCTCTATTTTTAATAATTATTTTCTCTCGGTTTCACACAGGAAGACATTAATAATATCCCAGTAATTAATTTTTACAGAGGCCCAGAAGAAGATAAATTATGTAATATCACAGTCACTAGCGAAATGATTATGAAACAGCTGGACCGACTGAAACAAAATAAATCGCCGGGTCCTGATGAGCTTTTGCAAGGGTTCTTAAGGAATGCAAAATGGAACTCTGTGAACCAATATCTAACATTTTAATTTATCTATTCAAACAGGTGTAGTGTCTGATATGTGGAAGATGGCTAATGTAATTCCTATTTTTAAAGCAGGGGACAAGTCACTACCGTCAAACTACC
>WNWK01056165.1:0-11077 GCA_009830355.1 Cherax destructor
GTGGGTGGTGGGGAACTGGTACTGGTGTGGCTGTGAGTGGTGGGAACTGGTACTGGTGTGGGTGGTGGGGAACTGGTACTTGTGTGGGTGTGGGTGGTGGGGAACTGGTACTGGTGTGGGTGGTGGGGAACTGGTACTGGTGTGGCTGTGAGTGGTGGGAACTGGTACTGGTGTGGGTGGTGCGGAACTGGTACTTGTGTGGGTGGGGTGGTTGCTGGGGTGGTTGGGCACTGGTACTGGTGTGGGTGGGGTGGTGGGGCACTAGTACTGATGTGGGTGGGGTGGTGGGGCACTGGTACTGGTGTGGGTGGGGTGGTTGCTGGGGTTGTTGGGCACTGGTACTGGTGTGGGTGGGGTGGTGGGGCACTGGTACTGATGTGGGTGGGGTGGTGGGGCACTGGTACTGGTGTGGGTTGGGTGGTGGGGTACTGGTGTGGGTGGGGTGGTGGGGTACTGGTGTGGGTGAGGTTGTGTGGTACTAGTGTGGGTGGGGTGGTGGGGTACTAGTGTAGGTGGGGTGGTGGGATACTGGTGTGGGTGGGGTGGTGGGGTACTGGTGTGGGTGGGGTGGTGGGGTATTGGTGTGAGTGGGGTGGTGGGGTACTGGTGTGGGTGGGGTGGTGGGGTACTGGTGTGGGTGGGGTGGTGGGGTACTGGTGTGGGTGGGGTGGTGGGGTACTGGTGTGGGTGGGGTGGTGGGGTACTGGTGTGGGTGGGGTGGTGGGGTACTGGTGTTGGTGGGGTGGAGGGGTACTGGTGTGGGTGGGGTGGTGGGGTACTGGTGTGGGTGGGGTGGTGGGGTACTGGTGTGGGTGGGGTGGTGGGGCACCAGTTAGCACCACCAGCCTCTTGAAGTTACAAAGACAGCTGGCAGTCAGCAGACAGCTGGCAGTCAGCAGACAGCTGGCAGTCAGCAGACAGCTGGCAGTCAGCAGGGCTCGATCACACTACTTGGAAACAGTCAAGGTTCCCAGGATTAGCTCTTAACCACTCAGCCACAAATGCCTCAAAAGCTGGGCAGCCTGGTTCACAAGCAATGTTTCTTCCCAGCCTGGACACATCAGTGAGACTCAAGCCTGGTTCACAAGCAATGTTTCTTCCCAGCCCGGACACATCAGTGAGACTCAAGCCTGGTTCACAAGCAATGTTTCTTCCCAGCCCGGACACATCAGTGAGACTCAAGTCTGGTTCACAAGCCATGTTTCTTCCCAGCCCGGACACATCAGTGAGACTCAAGCCTGGTTCACAAGCCATGTTTCTTCCCAGCCCGGACACATCAGCAGTGAGCCTCAAGCCTGGTTCACAAGCAATGTTTCTTCCCAGCCCGGACACATCAGTGAGACTCAAGCCTGGTTCACAAGCCATGTTTCTTCCCAGCCCAGACACATCAGTGAGCCTCAAGTCTGGTTCACAAGCCATGTTTCTTCCCAGCCTGGACACATCAGTGAGACTCAAGCCTGGTTCACAAGCCATGTTTCTTCCCAGCCCGGACACATCAGCAGTGAGCCTCAAGCCTGGTTCACAAGCAATGTTTCTTCCCAGCCCGGACACATCAGTGAGACTCAAGCCTGGTTCACAAGCCATGTTTCTTCCCAGCCCAGACACATCAGTGAGCCTCAAGTCTGGTTCACAAGCCATGTTTCTTCCCTACCTGGACACATCAGTGAGACTCAAGCCTGGTTCACAAGCCATGTTTCTTCCCAGCCCGGACACATCAGTGAGCCTCAAGCCTGGTTCACAAGCCATGTTTCTTCCCAGCCGGACACATCAGTGAGACTCAAGCCTGGTTCACAAGCCATGTTTCTTCCCAGCCCGGACACATCAGTGAGACTCAAGCCTGGTTCACAAGCCATGTTTCTTCCCAGCCCGGACACATCAGTGAGACTCAAGCCTGGTTCACAAGCCATGTTTCTTCCCAGCCCGGACACATCAGTGAGACTCAAGCCTGGTTCACAAGCCATGTTTCTTCCCAGCCTGGACACATCAGTGAGACTCAAGCCTGGTTCACAAGCCATGTTTCTTCCCAGCCTGGACACATCAGTGAGACTCAAGCCTGGTTCACAAGCCATGTTTCTTCCCAGCCCGGACACATCAGTGAGCCTCAAGCCTGGTTCACAAGCCATGTTTCTTCCCAGCCCGGACACATCAGTGAGCCTCAAGCCTGGTTCACAAGCCATGTTTCTTCCCAGCCCGGGCACATCAGTGAGACTCAAGCCTGGTTCACAAGAAATGTTTCTTCCCAGCCCGGACACATCAGTGAGACTCAAGCCTGGTTCACAAGCCATGTTTCTTCCCAGCACGGACACATCAGTGAGCCTCAAGTCTGGTTCACAAGCCATGTTTCTTCCCAGCCTGGACACATCAGTGAGACTCAAGCCTGGTTCACAAGCCATGTTTCTTCCCAGCCCGGACACATCAGTGAGCCTCAAGCCTGGTTCACAAGCCATGTTTCTTCCCAGCCCGGGCACATCAGTGAGACTCAAGCCTGGTTCACAAGCCATGTTTCTTCCCAGCCCGGACACATCAGTGAGACTCAAGCCTGGTTCACAAGCCATGTTTCTTCCCAGCCCGGACACATCAGTGAGACTCAAGCCTGGTTCACAAGCCATGTTTCTTCCCAGCCCGGACACATCAGTGAGCCTCAAGCCTGGTTCACAAGCCATGTTTCTTCCCAGCCTGGACACATCAGTGAGCCTCAAGCTTGGTTCACAAGCCATGTTTCTTCCCAGCCCGGACACATCATTGAGACTCAAGCCTGGTTCACAAGCAATGTTTCTTCCCAGCCTGGACACATCAGTGAGCCTCAAGCCTGGTTCACAAGCAATGTTTCTTCCCAGCCCGGACACATCAGTGAGCCTCAAGCCTGGTTCACAAGCCATGTTTCTTCCCAGCCCGGACACATCAGTGAGCCTCAAGCCTGGTTCACAAGCCATGTTTCTTCCCAGCCCGGACACATCAGTGAGCCTAAAACCTGGTTCACAAGCAATGTTTCTTCCCAGCCCGGACACATCAGTGAGACTCAAGCCTGGTTCACAAGCAATGTTTCTTCCCAGCCTGGACACATCAGTGAGCCTCAAGCCTGGTTCACAAGCAATGTTTCTTCCCAGCCCGGACACATCAGTGAGACTCAAGCCTGGTTCACAAGCAATGTTTCTTCCCAGCCTGGACACATCAGTGAGCCTCAAGCCTGGTTCACAAGCAATGTTTCTTCCCAGCCCGGGCACATCAGTGAGCCTCAAGCCTGGTTCACAAGCCATGTTTCTTCCCAGCCCGGACACATCAGTGAGCCTCAAGCCTGGTTCACAAGCCATGTTTCTTCCCAGCCCGGACACATCAGTGAGCCTCAAGCCTGGTTCACAAGCCATGTTTCTTCCCAGCCTGGACACATCAGCAGTGAGCCTCAAGCCTGGTTCACAAGCCATGTTTCTTCTCAGCCTGGACACATCAGTGAGCCTCAAGCCTGGTTCACAAGCCATGTTTCTTCCCAGCCTGGACACATCAGTGAGCCTCAAGCCTGGTTCACAAGCCATGTTTCTTCCCAGCCCGGACACATCAGTGAGCCTCAAGCCTGGTTCACAAGCCATGTTTCTTCTCAGCCTGGACACATCAGTGAGACTCAAGCCTGGTTCACAAGCCATGTTTCTTCCCAGCCCGGACACATCAGTGAGCCTCAAGCCTGGTTCACAAGCCATGTTTCTTCCCAGGCCGGACACATCAGTGAGACTCAAGCCTGGTTCACAAGCCATGTTTCTTCCCAGCCCGGACACATCAGTGAGCCTCAAGCCTGGTTCACAAGCAATGTTTCTTCCCAGCCCGGACACATCAGTGAGACTCAAGCCTGGTTCACAAGCCATGTTTCTTCTCAGCCTGGACACATCAGTGAGACTTAAGCCTGGTTCACAAGCCATGTTTCTTCCCAGCCCGGACACATCAGTGAAACTCAAGCCTGGTTCACAAGCCATGTTTCTTCTCAGCCTGGACACATCAGTGAGCCTCAAGCCTGGTTCACAAGCCATGTTTCTTCTCAGCCTGGACACATCAGTGAGACTCAAGCCTGGTTCACAAGCCATGTTTCTTCCCAGCCCGGACACATCAGTGAGCCTCAAGCCTGGTTCACAAGCCATGTTTCTTCCCAGCCCGGACACATCAGTGAGCCTCAAGCCTGGTTCACAAGCCATGTTTCTTCCCAGCCCGGACACATCAGTGAGCCTCAAGCCTGGTTCCAAGCATGTTCTAGCCGCACATCAGTGAGCCTCAAGCTGGTTCACAAGCAATGTTTCTCCAGCCGGCACATCAGTGAGCCTCAAGCCTGTTACAAGCAATGTTTCTTCCAGCCGAGCACATCAGTGAGCCTCAGCTGGTTCAACAAGCATGTTTCTTATCAGCTGGAATATCATGAGCACAAGCGGTTATACGGAAGTCCAGTGAGTGGCTTAGTTAACCAGGTTGACACTATGGCAGTGAGCCGATTAAGCCGTTACTTGGGAATGCCAGTTTCCTGTAGCGGATCGAGCCCTGCTGACTACCATCTTTTTGTATATACCTGCCAGCTTCTGTGTGGTGCATTAATATATGTATATATATATATATATATATATATATATATATATATATATATATATATATATATATATATATCATATATATATATATATATATATATATATTTATAAGAGAGAGATATTAAATTATTTTATATTACGTCAATTTTAGTAAAGTTAGATTAAATTTCTATATTAGTTTTAGTGCAAAAGTCATGTCTGGCCTATGAAAATTTCCATAATATTAAGAAACTTTATTGTTGGGTCCTGGACTAATTTGAAGTTGAGTTGAAACGTTATAGGTGAGTATCACCTTACTCTCAACCACCCTCAACATCACCACATTATAGGTGAGTATCACCTTACACTCAACCACCCTCAACATCACCACATTATAGGTGAGTATCACCTTACACTCAACCACCCTCAACATCACCACATTATAGGTGAGTATCACCTTACTCTCAACTACCCTCAACATCACCACATTATAGGTGAGTATCACCTTACACTCAACCACCCTCAACATCACCACATTATAGGTGAGTATCACCTTACACTCAGCCACCCTTAACATCACCACATTATAGGTGAGTATCACCTTACTCTCAGCCACCCTCAACATCACCACATTATAGGTGAGTATCACCTTACACTCAACATCACCACATTATAGGTGAGTATCACCTTACTCTCAGCCACCCTCAACATCACCACATTAGAGGTGAGTATCACCTTACTCTCAGCCACCCTCAACATCACCACATTATAGGTGAGTATCACCTTACACTCAGCCACCCTCAACATCACCACATTATAGGTGAGTATCACCTTACTCTCAGCCACCCTCAACATCACCACATTATAGGTGAGTATCACCTACACTCAGCCACCCTCAACATCACCACATTATAGGTGAGTATCACCTTACTCTCAGCCACCCTCAACATCACCACATTATAGGTGAGTATCACCTTACTCTCAACCACCCTCAACATCACCACATTATAAGTGAGTATTACCTTACTCTCAGCCACCCTCAACATCACCACATTATAGGTGAGTAACACCTTACTCTCAGCCACCCTCAACATCACCACATTATAGGTGAGTATCACCTTACACTCAGCCACCCTCAACATCACCACATTATAGGTGAGTATCACCTTACTCTCAGCCACCCTCAACATCACCACATTATAGGTGAGTATCACCTTACTCTCAACCACCCTCAACATCACCACATTATAAGTGAGTATTACCTTACTCTCAGCCACCCTCAACATCACCACATTATAGGTGAGTAACACCTTACTCTCAACCACCCTCAACATCACCACATTATAGGTGAGTATCACCTTACTCTCAGCCACCCTCAACATCACCACATTATAGGTGAGTATCACCTTACTCTCAGCCACCCTCAACATCACCACATTATAGGTGAGTATCACCTTACACTCAGCCACCCTCAACATCACCACATTATAGATGAGTATCACCTTACTCTCAGCCACCCTCAACATCACCACATTATAGGTGAGTATCACCTTACACTCAGCCACCCTCAACATCACCACATTATAGGTGAGTGTCACCTTACTCTCAACCACCCTCAACATCACCACATTATAGGTGAGTATCACCTTACTCTCAACCACCCTCATCATCACCACATTATAGGTGAGTATCACCTTACTCTCAACCACCCTCAACATCACCACATTATAGGTGAGTATCACCTTACTCTCAGCCACCCTCAACATCACCACATTATAGGTGAGTATCACCTTCCTCTCAACCACACTCAACATCACCACATTATAGGTGAGTATCACCTTACACTCAACATCACCACATTATAGGTGAGTATCACCTTACACTCAACCACCCTCAACATCACCACATTATAGGTGAGTATCACCTTACTCTCAACCACCCTCAACATCACCACATTATAGGTGAGTATCACCTTACTCTCAGCCACCCTCAACATCACCACATTATAGGTGAGTATCACCTTACACTCAACATCACCACATTATAGGTGAGTATCACCTTACTCTCAGCCACCCTCAACATCACCACATTATAGGTGAGTATCACCTTACTCTCAACATCACCACATTATAGGTGAGTATCACCTTACTCTCAGCCACCCTCAACATCACCACATTATAGGTGAGTATCACCTTACACTCAACCACCCTCAACATCACCACATTATAGGTGAGTATCACCTTACACTCAACCACCCTCAACATCACCACATTATAGGTGAGTATCACCTTACACTCAACCACCCTCAACATCACCACATTATAGGTGAGTATCACCTTACTCTCAACATCACCACATTATAGGTGAGTATCACCTTACTCTCAGCCACCCTCAACATCACCACATTATAGGTGAGTATCACCTTACTCTCAACCACCCTCAACATCACCACATTATAGGTGAGTATCACCTTACACTCAGCTACCCTCAACATCACCACATTATAGGTGAGTATCACCTTACTCTCAACCACCCTCAACATCACCACATTATAGGTAAGTATCACCTTACTCTCAACCACCCTCAACATCACCACATTATAGGTGAGTATCACCTTACTCTCAACCACAATCAACATCACCACATTATAGGTGAGTATCACCTTACACTCAACCACCCTCAACATCACCACATTATAGGTGAGTATCACCTTACTCTCAGCCACCCTCAACATCACCACATTATAGGTGAGTATCACCTTACACTCAACTTCACCACATTATAGGTGAGTATCACCTTACACTCAACATCACCACATTATAGGTGAGTATCACCTTACACTCAGCCACCCTCAACATCACCACATTATAGGTGAGTATCACCTTACTCTCAACCACCCTCAACATCACCACATTATAGGTGAGTATCACCTTACTCTCAACCACCCTCAACATCACCACATTATAGGTGAGTATCACCTTACACTCAGCCAACCTTAACGTCACCACATTATAGGTGAGTATCACCTTACTCTCAGCCACCCTCAACATCACCACATTATAGGTGAGTATCACCTTACTCTCAGCCACCCTCAACATCACCACATTATAGGTGAGTATCACCTTACACTCAACATCACCACATTATAGGTGAGTATCACCTTACTCTCAACCACCCTCAACATCACCACATTATAGGTGAGTATCACCTTACTCTCAACCACCCTCAACATCACCACATTATAGGTGAGTATCACCTTACTCTCAACCACCCTCAACATCACCACATTATAGGTGAGTATCACCTTACTCTCAACCACCCTCAACATCACCACATTATAGGTGAGTATCACCTTACACTCAACCACCCTCAACATCACCACATTATAGGTGAGTATCACCTTACACTCAACCACCCTCAACATCACCACATTATAGGTGAGTATCACCTTACACTCAGCCACCCTCAACATCACCACATTATAGGTGAGTATCACCTTACACTCAGCCACCCTCAACATCACCACATTATAGGTGAGTATCACCTTACACTCAACCACCCTCAACATCACCACATTATAGGTGAGTATCACCTTACACTCAGCCACCCTCAACATCACCACATTATAGCTGAGTATCACCTTACACTCAGCCACCCTCAACATCACCACATTATAGGTGAGTATCACCTTACTCTCAACCACCCTCAACATCACCACATTATAGGTGAGTATCACCTTACACTCAGCCACCCTCAACATCACCACATTATAGGTGAGTATCACCTTACTCTCAACCACCCTCAACATCACCACATTATAGGTGAGTATCACCTTACTCTCAACATCACCACATTATAGGTGAGTATCACCTTACTCTCAACATCACCACATTATAGGTGAGTATCACCTTACTCTCAACATCACCCTCAACATCACCCAAAAAATATATATGTGATGAAATAAGATAGTGATTGTTGCCACTTGGTTTATTCGAGCGATTTCGATAGTTTACGAATTCGGTTTAGCCGGTTTGAGTTATGTTGAGGCGGTTTAGTAATGTGGTTTATTAGGAATATTATAAAGAGGGTTTATAATATCAAGTGTACCGTTGTGAGTTCACTTAAGTGGTGACATTTGCATTACCTTCTCCAGTGTATGATTCAACCCCAGGATAACATTATACCACAGCCACTCCTGTGTCTTCAACAAGGCCGCCCACATGACTGCTGCTGCTAGGCCGCCCACATTGCTGCTGGGCCGCCCACATGACTGCTGCTGCTAGGCCGCCCACGACTGCTGCTGCTAGGCCGCCCATATTGCTGCTGCTAGGCCGCCCACATTGCTGCTGCTAGGCCGCCCACATTGCTGCTGCTAGGCCGCCCACATTGCTGCTGGTCCGCCCACATTGCTGCTGGGCCGCCCACATTACTGCTGCTGCTAGACCGCCCACATGACTGCTACTGCTGCTAGGCCGCCCACATGACTGATGCTGCTGCTAGGCCGCCCACATGACTGCTACTGCTGCTAGGCCGCCCACATGACTGATGCTGCTAGGCCGCCCACATTACTGCTGCTGCTAGACCGCCCACATGACTTGCTGCTGCTAGGCCGCCCACATGACTGCTGCTGCTGCTAGGCCGCCCACATGACTGCTGCTGCTGCTAGGCCGCCCACATGACTGCTGCTGCTGCTAGGCCGCCCACATGACTGCTGCTGCTGCTAGGTCGCCCACATGACTGCTGCTGCTAGGTCGCCCACATGACTGCTGCTGCTAGGTCGCCCACATGACTGCTGCTGCTGGGCCGCCCACATGACTGCTGCTGCTGCTGGCCTCCCACATTGCTGCTGCTGCTAGGCCGCCCACATGACTGCTGATGCTGCTTGGCCGCCCACATGGCTGCTGATGCTGCTAGGCCGCCCACATGACTGCTGCTGCTGCTAGGCCGCCCACATGACTGATGCTGCTAGGCCGCCCACATTACTGCTGCTGCTAGACCGCCCACATGACTGCTGCTGCTGCTAGGCCGCCCACATGACTGCTGCTGCTGCTAGGCCGCCCACATGACTGCTGCTGCTGCTAGGCCGCCCACATGACTGCTGCTGCTGCTAGGCCGCCCACATGACTGCTGCTGCTGCTGGTCGCCCACATGACTGCTGCTGCTAGGTCGCCCACATGACTGCTGCTGCTAGGTCGCCCACATGACTGCTGCTGCTGGGCCGCCCACATGACTGCTGCTGCTGCTAGGCCTCCCACATTGCTGCTGCTGCTAGGCCGCCCACATGACTGCTGATGCTGCTTGGCCGCCCACATGGCTGCTGATGCTGCTAGGCCGCCCACATGACTGCTGCTGCTGCTAGGCCGCCCACATGACTGCTGCTGCTAGGCCGCCCACATGACTGCTGCTGCTGCTGCTAGGCCGCCCACATGACTGCTGATGCTGCTAGGCCGCCCATATGACTGCTACTGCTGCTAGGTCGCCCACATTGCTGCTGCTGCTGCTGCTAGGCCGCCCACATGACTGCTGCTTTTTGTTTGAAAGCTGTTAATTTGCCGTACCTTATACAGTGTATGTAAGATCAGTTACAGTGTATGTAAGATCAGTTACAGTGTATGTAAGATCAGTTACAGTGTATGTAAGATCAGTTACAGTGTATGTAAGATCAGTTACAGTGTATGTAAGATCAGTTACAGTGTTTGTAAGATCAGTTACAGTGTTTGTAAGATCAGTTACAGTGTTTGTAAGATCAGTTACAGTGTATGTAAGATCAGTTACAGTGTATGTAAGATCAGTTACAGTGTTTGTAAGATCAGTTACAGTGTATGTAAGATCAGTTACAGTGTATGTAAGATCAGTTACAGTGTTTGTAAGATCAGTTACAGTGTATGTAAGATCAGTTACAGTGTATGTAAGATCAGTTACAGTGTAAGATCAGTTACAGTGTTTGTAAGATCAGTTACAGTGTATGTAAGATCAGTTACAGTGTATGTAAGATCAGTTACAGTGTATGTAAGATCAGTTACAGTGTAAGATCAGTTACAGTGTTTGTAAGATCAGTTACAGTGTATGTAAGATCAGTTACAGTGTATGTAAGATCAGTTACAGTGTATGTAAGATCAGTTACAGTGTATGTAAGATCAGTTACAGTGTATGTAAGATCAGTTACAGTGTATGTAAGATCGGGTTTCAGTGTATGTAGATCAGTTTTCAGTGTATGTAAGATCAGTTACAGTGTATTAGATGTTCAGGTGTAAGATCAGTTACAGTGTAAGATCAGTTACAGTGTATGTAAGATCAGTTCAGGTTTTAAGATCAGTTACAGTGTTGTAAAATCAGTTACAGTGTATGGATCGTTTCGGTTTTAAATCGTTCAGTGTATGTGATGTTACGGTTTAAATGGGTTCAGGTTTTTGATCGTTCAGGTAAAATCGTTAAGTATTAAAAACGTTACGTGTATGTAAATCCCGTTACAGTGTTGTAAGATCAGTTACGTTTGTAAATCGTTTCGTGTTGGGGATGACAGTGTTTTAAAATCA
>WNWK01056166.1:0-11077 GCA_009830355.1 Cherax destructor
CCACCTCCACTGCCTCTCACCACCACCTCCACTGCCTCTCACCACCACCTCCACTGCCTCTCACCACCACCTCCACTGCCTCTCACCACTGCCAACCACCACTGCCTCTCACCACTGTCTCACATTAATGAACAAACTCAAACAATTATAATTAAGTGTGAAATGTCTGGATGAGCGTGCAGGGTAGTGTTCTCGAGTGTAAACAAGGAGGGACTGGCTCTCCAAGCGCCTGGGCGGACAGGTGATGGACACACTTGTTCGAATCATGATATTTTGTTCGCATGACGATATCGATTTTCTTGTTCTAATGACGATTTGTTCGACCGCCGAGCCGTTCGAAGCGGGGGTCCACTGTACAAACGAAAGGTTTAGATAACGAAAATCGTAGCAAAGCTTTTTCGCTCTCGGATAGCGAAAAAAGCTCGGATAGCAAACGTATTAGACCTGTCTGCTTGCTCCGCGCCTGCGCAAGCGTAAGACGCCCGCCAGTGAAGCGTTGTTTACCAGTGAGAGAAGATTACCTAGCTCGCTCTTTCAAACATTCACAATACATTTGGTGTCTTTTTTGGTGGTATATAGTGATTGTCACTGTGAAATAAGTCACCATGGGTCCAAAGAAGCTTCCTAGTGGCACCCCTGTGGTAAAGAGAGTGAGGAACACCATCAAACTGAAGAAGGAGATTGTTGAAAAATATGAGAGTGGCGTACGTCTGAGTGATCTTGCCAGGATGTACAAGACAAGTGCATCTACTATCAGCACTATCCTGGCAAAGAGAAATGAGATCAAGGAAGCTAATGTTGCAAAAGGGGTTGATATGTTAACAAAACAAAGATCGAAAACAGTGGATGAGGTTGAGAAGTTACTGATGGTGTGGATCAATGAAAAACAGATAGCGGGTGATAGTATTTCCATGGCGATAATTTGTGAAAGTTGCAACCAGTGTTGAGGCGAGTGATTTTAAAGCCAGCAAAAGCTGGTTTGACAGGTTTAAGAAACATAGTGGCATACACAGTGTTGTGAGGCATGGTGAGGCAGCCAGCTCAGACAAACGTGCAGCTGAAAAATTTGTGCAGGAATTCCAGGGGTTCGTAGACACTGAAAAATTTGAACCTCAACAAGTGTTTAATTGTGATGAAACAGGCCTGTTTTGGAAGAAAATGCCCAACAGGACCTTCATTACTCAGGAGGAAAAGGCACAGCCAGGACACAAGCCTATGAAAGACAGGCTAACTCTCATGATGTGTGCCAATGCCAGTGGTGATTTTAAAGTGAAGCTTTTACTGGAGTATCACTCTGAAAATCCCAGAGTGTTCAAGAAACACAGTGTTAACAAGAATAATTTGTGTGTGCATTGGAAGGCTAACACCAAGGTATGGGTCACTACGGAGATTTTCAAGGAATGGTTGACTGGAGTGTTTGGCCCTAGTGTGAAGAAATACCTCCTGGAAAAGAAATTGCCACTCAAGTGCCTCCTGGTACTGGACAATGCTCCTGCTCATCCTCACAACTTGCAAGAGTTGTTGCCTGACAACTTCAATTTCATTAGAGTGAAGTTCTTGCCTCCTAACACCACTCCTCTCATCCAGCCCATGGACCAGCAGGTCATTGCAAACTTCAAGAAACTGTACACCAAAGCAGTGTTTCAGAAGTGCTTTGATGTGACCTCAGACACTGCATTGACCCTAAGAGAGTTCTGGAAAGAACACTTCAATATCGTGCATTGCATAGGCCTTATAGGTAAGGCTTGGGAGGGAGTGACTTCCAGGACTTTGAACTCTGCTTGGAGACCACTGTGGCCGGATTGTGTTGAAAAGAGGGATTTTGAAGGATTTGAGGCTGGCCCTGACCCTGACCCTGACAACCCTGTGCCTGTTGTGGAACATGTTGTGGAAGATATTGTGGCATTGGGGAACAGCCTGGGGTTGGAGGTGAGTGGTGAGGATGTGGAAGAGTTGGTGGAGGAGCACAGGGTAGAGCTAACAACTGAAGAGCTGCAAGAGCTTCATCTGGAACAGCAACAGACCACAGCTGAGGTTATTGCTTCACAGGAGGAGGGAGAGAGAGAGAAGGAGGTGCCTTCTTCAGTGCTTAAGGAGATGTGTACAAAGTGGAATGAGTTGCAGACATTTGTTGAAAAGCACCACCCTGAGCAAGCTGAAATGAGCCTTCTGTGCAACCACTTCAGTGACAGAGCCATGTTGTACTTCAGGAAAGTATTAAAGAGTCACCAGAAACAGAGGACTGTGGACAGTTACTTCACCAGGCAGGGTCTAGTGACTCTCAAGCTGGTCCTAGTGGCATTAAAAGACCAAGAAGGAAGTAACCCCGAGAGGGCTTTGACATCTGAAGTCCTTTTGGAGGGGATTCCCTTCCAACCACTAACACCCTGCCCCTGTCATCCTCCCTATCTTCCAGATGCCTGCAAGTCTCTTCAATAAAGATAAGTAAATGTTATTTATATTATATTTTGTGTGAATATTTTTTGTGGAACGGATTAATTGTATTTACATTATTTCTTATGGGAAATAAGGGTTCGTATTACAAAGGTTCGGGTTGAGAAATAGCTCCTGGAACGGATTAATTTCGATAACCGGGGTCCACTGTATATGTATATATATTATGCTTGCTTTCCATTTTGAAATTTTATTCACACAAAAAACAGAAGATTTACTGTTATGCAGGGTACTGCATTATTGTAACTGTATAAATAATGTCAATGCATTCCTAAATGCATATTAGACTGGCCAGTTGGACACATACTGGATGGGTTACGTCATTTGTGTACTCTGGAATATCAGCAAAAATCGAACATTTCCGCTATTTTGCACTCCATTTCAAGCTACTTTCAGCCCAAAACCAATCAAAATCATCTCTATTTCTATAATATACTTTTCATTCTATCAAATGAGACTAAACAATAAGAATACAGCCATAAAATCATATGAAAATACACCGCAAAGTTGCTGTTTTAAACCAAAAACACGGTCAGTTTTTTTTTTCATTGTGCACTGCTTGCTGCAGGATTTTTTTTTATTTGGTGCACACTTACTGCACAAACCATTCTCTCATATCTAGGCCCAAATCTACCGCTCACAGCTCATCTAATTCTTGGCAAACAAACCATAACCAAGAAATACTTGATCAAGGTTTAAGTCATCCCAGAGACCGACCAAGGGTAAAGGGACCCTACCCCTCCTTAGAAAAATTACCAAAAACTGACTATTTCTCAGGCCACTTCCAATCTGAAACCATCCAAAGTCATCTCCATTTCACTAGCATGTCTTCAAGACTACTAACTGGTGCCAAGAAAGAGCAAATTAAACCATGAACCATCCTAGAAAATTCCCCAAAGTCACCATTTTAACCCAAAAACATGGTCAGAGGTTAGCTGTTTCCTTCATGCACTGCATGGGGCAAGATTTTTTTTTTTTTATACTGCACACACCTACTGCTTCATGTTTAGGCCAAAATTTGCCATTCAGAGGATATTTGAGGGTGCTATGATTTATGTGTAGATCTACATAAGCACCACTGGCACCAATCATATAGATGTGAGTGACAGAAGAGGTTAAGTAGAAGCTGCCTGCATTTCACAACTGTAATACAGTAATAATAAACACCATGATGTGATTTCACTCACTTCTCTTTAATACAATAATGTAACTCCAGTTTATTTCATGAAACAAAACTATAAATGCTTGCAACTTCACTACAACATATATTAACACTAGTCTTTCAATTACAATAAATTATTAATAAAAGAGTACTTTACTAGATCTATAATTTATGATTACAGAATTCCATTATCAACCACTCCACAGTAAAATAATTAGCCAGCCACTGGAGGAATTTACCATCAGCTGTCAAGGAAGAGCCAAAGCCAGCATTGGTACGAGGAGAGTCTTCCAAGACCTGTGTGGCCGTGCAAACTGCATCTACGGCATTCCCGCCCCCTCGGAGAACTTCTATAGCCTGAAGAATAATGTTCACTAATCAGTAAGAATGTGTGCAATGCTTAATTTTATACAAAATAAATAAATAAAATTCCTGCCTTTAAGATTTTCAATGTGCCATCCTGTGATACAATGTGCCATCCTGTGGTATAATGTGCTAGCCTGTAGTGCAATGTGTCATCCTATGATACAATATGTCATCCTATGATACAATATGCCATCCTGTGATATAATGTGCCATCCTGTGGTATAATGTGCCATCCTGTGATACAATGTGCCATCCTGTGATACAATGTGCCATGTAATAATATAATAATATTTTTATTTCAATGCATGTTACAAGTGTACATTGTTATTGGTAGTTACAATTATAAAACTGTAATGCAAGGAGAGCCACTGGCATGCCATGGCATTAGGGGCAGCTTATTCTAAAGACTTATTCACTAAAGACTTAATGCTAGAGAAATTGATTGAGTTTATTCTAGTTCTGTATTATTTAAAATTTCAATCTGATTATACATACAATAAAAAGACAATACAAGAGAAATTGGTTGAGTTTAGTTTAGTTGTATATTTTAATTCAAGTTACAATATGTTGATGCATTACTAGTATAATAACAATACTAGAAAATTTATTGAGTTTCTTCTAGTTATAAATTTTATTTCTATTTAACAAAATGATGATACTATAATATTTAAATGAACAATATGATGATATGATATTGCAACAAGTGTTAAGGAAGATGACATATAAATTGAGATTATCTTAAGTAAAATAACATTGGGTTTGAAAGTTTGTTACAGTATGAGTATTTAGTATAGTGTGAGTAGGTGATTTTTAAGAAGAGTCTTGAATTGATTTTCGGACAAGGTTAACTTAATATTTACTGGTAATGAATTCCAGATTCTGGGGCCCTTTATGTGCATAGAATTTTTACATTGGTTAGTATGGGCTCGGGGTATGTCAAATAGTGATCTGTGTCTTGTGTCATGGTCGTGGGACCTATTAAAGTTGTTGAGGAGAATTTTGAGCGGAGGGTTGATATTAGCATGTAGAGTTTTATGTATGTAGATGGCACATGAATAGGTGTGAATATTTTTACGGTGAGTAGTTTTAATGTTCTGAATATAGGTGGAGTATGTTGTCTAGAGTGGGAATTTGTTATCATCCTGACTGCAGCCTTTTGCTGGGTTATGAGTGGTCTAAGGTGATTTAATGTTGTTGAGCCCCATGCACTGATTCCATAGGTGAGATAAGGGTAGATAAGAGAATGATATAGTGCAATGAGAGCTGGTTGTGGCACATGATAGCGTATCTTAGATAATATACCTACTGTCTTTGAGATTTTCTTGGAAATTTGTTGTATATGAGTTTGGAATTTAAGACTACTGTCAAGGTGGATTCCTAGGAATTTTCCCTCTGAGTCTTGTGATGGGTGCACCATTTAGTGTTATGTTAAGTGGAACATTTGTAGCTTTGTTTCCAAACTGTATGAAGTAGGTCTTGTCAGTATTGAGAGTAAGTTTATTTGTCGTCATCCATGTTGATATTTTCTGTAATTCGGCATTAACTGTGTTGGCTAGTATGACTGGATTTGGGTGAGAGAAGACATATGTTGTGTCATCTGCAAATAAAATGGGTTTGAGTAGTTGTGATGCATTCGGTAGGTCGTTTATGTAAATGAGAAATAAGAGTGGCCCCAGGACACTACCTTGAGGGACACCGACTGTAATTTGTCGTGTGGAAGAGTTCACTCCATTTGTGTACACATACTGGCTTCTGTTGCTAAGGTACGACTTTAGGTAATTGAGGGGGTGCCCTAATACCATAGTGCGCTAATTTTGTGAGCAATAAATCATGGTCGACTGTATCAAATGCTTTGCGTAGGTCTATAAAGATTCCCAGCGGAACTCTTTCTTCTCAAGTGCGGTGTATATTAACTCTAGCATGTGTGTTATAGCATCGTTTGTGCTCTTGTTAGTCCTGAATCCAAATTGACAGGGGTTTAGTACATTGTGTGAAACGAGGAAGGAATAGATCTGTTTATGAATTAATTTTTCAAGATTTTAGAAAGCAGTGGTAAATTTGAGATTGGTCTATAATTGTTCAAGTCACTTTGGTCACCTCCTTTGTGGATCGGGTGACCTAGCTATTTTGAGAATTGATGGGAAGGTGGAAGATTCAATGGATTTATTGAATAATGTTGCTATAATTGGTGACAGTACGTGTGAAGCTTTTTTGTACATAAAGGGTGGTAAGCTGTTTATGTCTCCTGCTTTGTTTTTGAGGGTGTTGATTATGAGCGAGACTTCAATTGAGTTGGTAGGAGCTAGGAATAGTGTATCTGGGTAGGTGTTGGTGAGGTAGTCTGTTGGACGAGTGTTCGAGCTTGGGATTTTACTCGCTAGATTTTTACCTATGGTGGAGAAGAAAACATTAAGTCTGTTTGCTGTCTCAGTCGGTGAGAGTAGGGGTTCGTCTGTTTTTGATAATTTGATGGTATTTTTCGTGGATATCTTTATATTTCCTAGAATTGTAGATAGAGTTTTCCAGGTCTTTTTCATATCACCTTTTACAGTCTGGAGTCTATTCTCATAATACAATATTTTGGACCTTCTTATCAGGCTAGTAAGGATTGATGAGTAGCGTTTGGATTGTTCTCTGGTTATTAAACCCCTTCTATATTGTTTTTCATATTGGTGCCTCTTGTTTATGGATTTAAGGATGCTGGGTGTTAGCCAGGGATTGTTAAGTCGCTTAGCTGTGATCTGTTTAGTTTTTTTGGGGCAATGTCTGTTATAGAGGTTGTGTGTTTTTTTAAGGAAGTTCTTGATGCATTCATTAGGATCTGAATGTGTTTCTAATTCATTAAGCCAGTCAATGTTCGTCATAGCTGATATAAAATTATTAACAGCTGACTCATTATGCAGTCTGAAGGTAACTTTTGAAATTTCTTGGGGCAAAATGCCTAGGTTAGTTATAAGAAAGGTAGGGTAGTGGTCTGTGGTGTTTTCTGTGATTATGCCTGATTTTAGAGGGATATTGAGTTAGTCCAGATGTGGTCTAGTAACGAGGTACTATTCTCGGAGATTCTTGTAGGTTTTGATATTGTTGGTAGTAATAAGCAGTTGCTCATAGTGTTTGTGAATTCAGTTACCTGTGGGTCCTGGTCATGTAGGAGATTTATGTTGAAATCTCCTGTGACCAGCAAATGATCTTTGTTAAGGCTCAATCGATTATTAGGTTTCCTAGTTTTCACTAAAGTGGCGGACGTTTGACTGTGGTAATCTGTAGATGTTTATCACTGTGAGGGTTTTTTCAGGTCTTTTGATTTAAATTTAGCTATAATATATTCTCCATGTTCGTCCCTTGTGCAAGAATTTTCGATACATTCAAGTTGATCTGTATAATATATTGCTGTTCCACCCCCTCGTTGGTCTGTCCTACAGTTGTGAATGGCTGTGTAACCTGGGATGGCATAGACACCTGTAGTATCAGGCTTTAGCAGGTCTCAGTGAGTGTGATGATTGACATATTGGACTGTAGGGATTGGAGTAGTGCTGTGAGGTCATCATAATGTTTGCTCAAAGATCTAACATTGTAATTGAAGATAGTTAAGTTATTGTTGGCTCTGAGTAATGTCTTTGCTTGATCAGCTGTGTAATAGTTACAGTTGCTGTTTGAGTCATGTAAGTCATTTAATAATAGGTTGATATCAGGATCAATGCCTGTAATCATAGGATTTAGTGTGATTCTATAACTAGACTTGATAACAATGGATTATTTTAAACTTAAAGGTATGGTATTAGATTAAAGTCTTACTTGCTAATGGATTAAAACAATTATGTGCAAGTGTTTACAGGAATTTTTACAGTGATATAGGATATTTGAATAATGTTAATGATATACTAATTTAACTGTCTAATGAATGGTTAGAATAATTTCAATGACTAGTATTAAATTGATATGGAAAAGAATTTTTTTTTTTATTCCAAATTGCACTGGTTGAAACTATACAATGTGCCATCCTGTGGTGCAATGTGTCATCCTATTGTACAATGTGTTATCCTATGGTACAATGTGCCATCCTGTGTACAACAGCTCTTGAATGTTTACATTTTAGTTCCATGGTACACTCACTTCAATACAGCTATAATAAATAATTAAAGTACGTACATAGTTATTTTTACACTGTGATTGAGAACTAAACCTGTAAAGGTCAAACAGTACATGGAAGAGGGTGGCCAGGTTCAATCCATGGAATGGGCAAGGTAGTTCAAATTTCTTGGATCAAGAGCTCTTCACTAACATCAGGACATCCAAAAGCAAAGAATGTATAGCAGTTTATATAAGAAATATGCCCAATCCTTCATGATTTAAAGAGAATATATGTAATGGAAAAACTAATTACAAAACAAATTAAGCATTAATTGAAAAAAAAAAAAGTCATAGCTGGTGACAAAATTTAACAACTGTTTTTCTAATACTTAAAGAACCTATTCCAGAATTTTTTTTAAATACTAATTACAATGATTAATGTCTTTAAACATATGTAAATAAGTGTCAGAAAAAGTTTTGCCACAAAATCTACACACATACACAATGTTACACTATGTTACATATACAGTGGTACCTCTACTTACGAGCAGCTCCCAACTCGAACAATTATGTAAGTGTATTTTTGTAGGTGCTTTTGTAAGTGTATTTTTGGGGGTCTTAAATGGATTAATCTAATTTTCATTATTTCTTATGGGAAAAAATTCCTTCGGTATCGGCACTTGAATGGCCGTCTGGAACGAATTAAGCTCGTAACTCGAGGTACCACTGTACTATGTTATACACAAGTTACATACACTATACAGTGGAACCTCAATTGTCAACTGTATTATTTGTTGAACAAATTGCTTTTTGAATGAGGAATTCAAGGAAAAGATGTCCCAGTTTTTGTATGTTCTCTTGGTTGTCAACTGACAATGTGAACGAATTGGGTCACGTTCTCACAGAATGAACAGCAGACAATGAGTTGACACCAATGAGTCTACACCAAAGCACTTTTTGAAAGGTGTTTTGAAATCTCTTCAGAAACAAATTTAACCCTCAGGGAGTTCTGGAAGGAGCATTTCAATATCCTCACCTGCTTGAGGCTTATAGACAAAGCCTGGGGAAACGTGTCTTCGAGGACCATGCAGTCAGCATGGAAGAAATTGTGGCCTGACTTTGTGGCAGCCAGGGATTTTGAAGGCTTTGAAGATGAGCCTGAGCCAGTAAAGGATATTGTTTCCCTGGGGAAGACCTTGGGCCTAGAGATGACTGAAGATGATGTGGAGGAGTTGGTGGAGGAGCACAGAACTGAACTCACCACAAAAGAACTTGTAGACCTTCAGAAGGAGCAGCAACAGATTGCAGCAGAGGAGCTGTCATCAGAGAAAAAGGAGGGAAGGGATGATGTGCCCATTACACTTGTCAAGGAAATGTGTGCTAAATGGTGTGAAGTGTTGGAGTTTACTGAAAATACCATCCAGACAAAGCAGTGGCCATCTGTCTCTCTAACATGTACAATGACAGTGTAATGTCTCAATTTAGACAAGTATTAAAATGGGCCTGAAACAAACCTCATTAGACAGGTTTTTAGTGAGACAAAGAACTAGTGAGCCAGAACAAGGTGTTAGTGGTGAAAAGAGACAAAGAAGAGAAATAACATCAGAAGGACAGTTGCCTGACATATTAATAGAAGGCGACTCTCCATCCAAGCAGTAACATACCCTCCTCTTCTCCACCTGCTTCCAGTATCCAATGGCTCTCCTCTGACAGGTAAGAGGCAGTTCAATTTTCATTTACTGTTAAAGTTTCTTTTAGTATTCATTTTTACAGTTTTATGTAGTAGTACATTTTTTAAAAAATTATTATATTGTCATTTAGGGTCCAGAATGGATTAATTTATTTACATTATTCTTTATGGGAAAAATAGCTTTGGTTATCCATTTTGGTTTTCAAATCGATATCTGGAACGAATTAAATTAACAACCGAGGTTTCACTGTATTATGTACGTAGTATGTTATACACACTATTACATGCATTATGTTATGTATACTATGTTATACACTGTTACATACACTATGTTACATACAACATGTTATATATATATACCATGTAATATACAACATGTTATATACGTATACCATGTTATATACATGTTATATATACCATGTTACATATACGTAAAAGTTTATATATACTGTACCATGTTGCATACAACATGTTTATATATATACCATGTTACATATATCTGTGCGTATCATTCTTAATTTTCCAACTTAAACATTTATATAGTAATGTATTTTTAATGAATCAATCTATATTTCTTAATTTTCTCACTTATAGACTTATATAGTAATGTATTTTTAATGTTTCAATGTGATAGTGACACATCAAAATATTATTCTTATATACTACTCTATTATAATTACATTATTATTACGGTTATATTCATGACTTTGAAGCAGTAAATCTGGAGGGGTCATACAGTATAACTGGGGAGGTAATCAGGTTTGATCCAGGGAAGGGAGGGACACAACAATTCCTTGGATCAAGAGCCATTCACCAGAATCAATGTAACCCTCCTCACCAGTAAACTTCATCAAAGCAAATATAAATATTGAGAAATAAATTCTTAGGTAAAAGTATAAAAATGATTATCAAACACAAACCTGATTGCATGCTTCCTTCATTAATTTTTTATATTCTCCTTTAAGGGATGACGAGTGACTCCCTGCGCCTGAAACACAAAATATTTAGGCATTAAAAGCAGAAGAAAGAACACAGAAAAAGAGAAAGAATAAAGAAGTATTCAGAGTAATAAACAAGTACACCATTCAATTGTAAACTAAGAAAGAGATCACAATCAAACAATCTAAATTAAGAGTTTTATTATTAACAAATTATACATGAAAGCAGCACAGTATAATACAAGTCCACAGTAGGCACAGTATAATACAAGTCCACAGTAGGCACAGTATAATACAAGTCCCCAGTAGGCACAGTATAATACAAGTCCACAGTAGGCACAGTATAATAAACCCCAAATCCACAGTAGGCACAGTATAATACAAGTCCACAGTAGG